>JAJGRW010000227.1:882699-909521 GCA_025461045.1 Carex parvula | reverse complement strand
CTGAACCCTGCCTCACTCAAAAAAAAAACCTCAAATAGAAAGAGACAAATCTATTTCTTTCTGCTGCTGATCGCTGCATCTCAGATTCCAGAGGCCTTGAAGTGCTTAATAGCACCATAGCAGCCATTAAAAACCTTACCAGGGCTCAGAAAAACAAGTTCAACTTGAAACCCGATGTCTCTCGGAAGGATATTTAGGGACCGAGTGAAGAAGCTTCAGGTGCTGTCACTTCAGAATTCAGATGCAAGCTCATTTCAGGTTTGAAAGGGAATCGATGATGATAGGGATAGTGTACATTCTGATGATAGGTTGCATGCAATTGTTAAGACTAATTAGAACTAATCAGCCAATTCTGGTCAAGCGAAAATATTGGTGTTAGTGTTTTTGTTGTGAGTATAATATCCCCTGTCACGTGTTAATTAATTTACTTACATTACGAAGACTTGAATAATACAAACAATTTACGGAAGCATAAATATCATAAAAGATACAAGTTATCAAATCCATACCAACAACATAATGGATTTATTACAATCCACATCAAATATAATATAAAAACAACAATTTAGTTGTTGAGAACGGACCACGGAAGCGGCTCAAGGAGTAATTTTATCGAACACCTTGGGCATACACCAATACCGATCAAATGGAGACAATATGAAGTCAACCAAGAAGCCACACAAACAAGCAATCATCACAGAAAATAAAAAGACACATGAGTTTACTGGAAATCTTTCGGAATAAAACCACGGGAGCACACGGCGCAACTTCACTATATCAAGGAGTTTTACAATACAAGGAGATAATTAAGCCATTAACATTCACTCTAACACTCCTTACAATTTCATACACTAATTTGAGATTTCCTAGTGTATTATGAGTGAATTGATTTATAACGAGAAAAAAACTCTAAAATGAACTTGGAGGAGAAGAGAAGGCAGTCCACGGCTCTTGAGTTCAAATCACACCCTTCATTGTCTCTGTCTCCACTCCTTTCTTACATGGAGACATTTTCACATAAGCAAATTATTGCCTTAATGGGGCCTGAAGCCCATGTTGCGGGACTTCAACATCACATTAGTTGTAAAGGAGGATACAGTGAGTGCCTAAGTCTCTAAGAATATAAAGAGTGAGGCTCCGGTACCATGCATAGTACGGATAGGTCCGTGCTACGGCTCAATATTTGATTTTTCAAAATTCTAACAGGTCGATTCCAAACCGTTTAACATGATTATAAATGAATATGTACTGCAAACCAAATTTTACATGTTTTTGAATTTTTTTACTATGTTTTTTAGATAGGTAGAAAATCACTATTTTTTTATGGTCAGAGAATTTGCAGATCATAGTGGTATTTCTATCTCATCTAAAAAGTAGTAAAAAAATTCAAAAAAACTATAAAATTTGATTTGTAAGTACATATTCATTTTATAAGCATGTTCAACGGTTTGGATCGACTGTTAAGATTTTAAAAATTCAAATATTAAGCTGTAGCACAGACCAAACCGTGCTATGCACAGTACCGTAGCCTCACTCAAAATATAATATAGACAGCTCCTGGCGAATCTTCACGTCTAATCATCAGATATACGGTTCCTTCATTAGCAAATTCTCAAATAAACTTAGAAACTGGTAATTTGGTATGGTCCTTTTCGTGTTCTAATAAAATATCTTCACCTTTCTGATATTTTAAAGAATAATTATTTAAAAAAAAATATAATAATAGTGCCTCTTTTCTTCTAATGGGTTGCTTCTTTAGGGAGAATATATATTCATCATTGACACAGGAATGTATTGCTATTATTTTTTGTGAGTTGGTGAAGACCAATAAATTATTAGTGGCAGACAACAACTATGGAGGTTTCCTGAACCATTAATTATTTTTAATTTGTGTTGGACAGTTGGCATGGGAATCATATTTGCCGCTATTAATTACTGCAATTTGGTCAAAATTTGACGCGTAATTTGAGGGTTTGGTGTCATCAACAAGGCAACTACAAAGTATTTTTCTAAAGTTAATATAAGTCATTAAATTTAAGTCAAAACGATTAATTCAAATTGTTGGTCGGTGCTTAATTATAATATGGGGAGTGCTATATTTTGTGCACCTATTATAATTTGAAAGCTGAGAAATTATATATTTTACACTTCAATATCCATTGTACCCTTATTTTTTAAATTTTGAATACTCTCACATCTTTTTCTATATATATATACCTAGAATCATTAATACCTTCACCCTATGTATGAAAGGAAACAATTATTTTTTTTACATACAAAAAAGGATTGAGTTCATATGGTCATCTTAGACACTGATATTTCTGCGCTGAAATGTTAGACACTAGTATTTTTTTAGTTAATCTTTTTAACATTTTAGACATATTTGATCAAATTATATGATTATTATATGATTTAAAGAAAGTCTGCGGTAGAAATTTGTTTAGACACTAATAACGCTGAAATATTTGTAACATATTAAATACAGATATTTGATTATATTATATTATTATTCGAATATGAATATTAAACATATATAGATACATATCAGATATTAAACATATACATATCAGATATGAATATCTAATTTAAATATTGTAATAAAATTAACATATTATTCAATAAATTATTTTTATATTAAAAAATAAAGTAACATAAAATACGGATATAATGTGGACATTTAATAATTATAGTGAATTAAATAATTTTTATGTTTACAAAATATATAGCTTAGTAACAAAAATTTATCACCAATATATAATCATATTTCTAATCAAAAGATATGAACAAAAATAAATATTCCTATCTAAAATTTATATAATTGTAAAGCAAATAAATAAAAAAATACGAATATGTATAATTATCCGTATCCGTGTAATATTGCACAAAACATTTCAGCAGTATCTAAATATATTTTCTGCCGAGGACTTTCTTTAAATCATATAATAATCATATAATATGATCACATATGTCTAAAATGTTACAAAAATTTCAGCATAGAAATATCAGAGTTTGAGATGACCATATAAAATCCTTTAATTCTTTTTAGTATGTAAAAAAAATAAAATTGTTTCCTTTCATACGTAGTGTGTAGGTCTTAATAATTATAGACATATATATATAGAAAAAGAGGTGAGAATATTAAAGATTTAAAGAATAAGGGTAAATTGGGTATTAAAGTGTAAAAAATTCGCTTAGCTCTCAAAATCACAATAGATGCACTCAATATAGCACCTCCCTTACCATAAATATATTTTAGATGCACTCAAAAGAAAAATTTCCGAAACTTAACAGTTTTTAGATGCACTCAATAACACCTCCCTTACTATTTTTAGATGCACTCAATATTATTTTCTAAAAGTTTTTCTCCACTTATTAGTGCTCTAAGACAAATTTCTCAGATTTCGAATCTGCTACCTCTCATGTGGAGATCATTGTTTTTTGCCATCTGATAAAAAATTGTTTGTGAGCAATCCAAAAAATGTGTTGTTTATCAAATACCATAAATATATTATTTTATTATTATTTTAAGAAGAAAAAAATACCACTGCCGCAGAGTTTCAAAAAAAGAAAATACATATTTATATATACTTGTAACGCCATGTATTTTGAGGTACGGTTTAATTGTTAAAATTTCATTTTAAGAACAATATAACTGATTATATAACGTCATGTATTTGAAATACTAAATTAATGTACGATACATACATAGTTTATATATATATATATATATATATATATATATATATATATATATATATATATATATATATATATATATTTTCTTCTTCTTTCATTAAATATATTACTGTAATACGTAACTCAAAATAACTACTTTGAATAGAAATTAATGTGGTCCGATTTACATCAGTAATTGAAATAGTTTATACAATTATAAGTTACACAATATATTGTTCATACAAAATTTTAAAATTAAGATTTACAACTAATTAAAACTTAATTAGTCAATTAGGGAAGGTAAAAGTTAGTTAATTAGACGGGATACATTAAATTAATAAGTTTGATTACTAAACCAGTTCTAATTTTACAAATTTTAGATTTATGAATAACCACTTTAGCTTTTCTAATTAAGAATACAAATATTAATAACAGTTGTAAATTTAATAATTCGTACTAGATATTAAACGCAATTCGCTAAATTAATTTAACCATAGCATACTTTAGATAGCTTAGCACCTCTAACTTCTAAGATATATCAACCATTCACTATATTTATTCTACACGAATCTCAAAGCCACTTAGTTTCCCTGTTAAAGCTGGGAGCAAACTTCGGCCTTAGCCAAAGGCCCAAAATTGAGTTAATTTGGTTCGGATCCGCATCCTACCATATTTAATTCTTAAGAGGTTTATCTCATTTGACTTTGGAAGCATCTCAACCATTCAAGTATGTTCTGCACGGATCTCAAAGCATACCCCCCTCCCTTCGTCTTCTTTCTGGCGACAAAAACCGAACCACCTTCTTCTCCCTTGCATTTGTTTTCTTCGCTGAATTCCACTACCCCTCTCTTCTTCTCTCTGGTGACCGAATCCATCATCCTTCTCTCTCTCTCTTTCTTCTCTTTGGCGCAAATCAGAACCTCCCTCTCTTCTCTTTGTGCTTGCTAATCCCCACTGCTTACTACCTCTCCATTCTCTGATCTCTCTACTACTCTCTTCTCCACTCTCTCTAAACCGCCCTCTTCCTCTTCCTTCTCCTTGGCTGGCCGAACCCCTCTCCCTCCCCTTGGCCGAAACCCTAACCCTAACCCGAAACCCATTAATCCATTAACCCTAACCCGAAACCCTTTAACCCTAACCCTAGACCCGAAACCCATTAACCCATTAACCTAGAACTCAATAACCAAACCGAAATCCTACGAACCCATTAACCCAGTAACCCGAAATCCTATGAACCAAAACATAAACCCAATAACCCAATAACCAAACCGAACCCCTGCACTCTTAAAATCGATCTAATCAGTACAATAATCAAAATCGCGAGGTTCTAGGAGACGCTGAGAATACGCGAGATCCCGACACACGCTCAAACGAAGTCACTGAGAATACAGGTGCGGGTTCCTGGTCTTGTTTTACAAATAATACACAAATGCATGGATTGAGGTAAGAAATCCTTTTTCAAATCTGGTAGATAAACTGCATGTTGTGGATGTCGAACATTCGTTTGATTTTGTTTAGAATTGCATGATAGGAGTTCTTGATGCATGGAATTGAATTGACAGGAATTGTGAATGTGAATTGGGAATGGGGAAGGTAAAGGAATTGTTTTCTTTAAATTTAGGGCCGCCCGTGCGAGGCGGCTCAGCATGTGTTTCGAAAATCAGGCTGTCCGTGTGTGGCAGACCCCAGAGTGTGAAGTGTGAACAGAACGGGTCGTCCTTGTGTGGCGGTTCGCCGGATGGGTCCCCGCAATGGCCCATCTAGAGTGTGATTGAACGGGTCGTCCTTGTGTGGCGATTCGCCGGATTTCTATGTACGGGCATGGATTTCCAGAGTGTGGAATTTAAAAACCTTAAATGTGAATTTTAAAAGAGGCGGGAATAAAAATTGTTTTGAATTGATTGCATATCTGAATTGATAGGAAATTTGGGGGAAATTTCGAAATCTTTACTTTATTGTTATTTGGGATATTAAATGCATTGATTTGTAAAAACACCGGGCTGGAACTAAATCTCGCACTGAGAGATAGTTCGATCTCTCACCGTACCACCTTTTATGTGAGTTCCAGGAAATGGAGAAGAAGAAGACATGGAGGAAGGCCGTGAGTGAGGAATTAGCGGAAGTTCTTAAAGTAGCCACTATTTGTTTTAAATTTATATTTGTATGAACTATATATTGTGTAGACATGGCAGTATCTGTTTGGCTAGTCATGTCTGACATATGTTCCCTTTCTATTTGTTTGTGAACTCCTTTTATGTTTAATATAGTGGCTTGTTGGTTGTGTTATTGATAATGTATGTGATGTGTAAAACGCCTTGCGTCTGAATGCGCGGCTGGTTGTCCGGGGGTGTGACAATACTAGAAAAAAAAATTTATTTATACCACACCTTAAAAAAAAAATAAACCAAAACCACTATCTTTGAAAATTTCGAAATTCACCACGGCCACACTATGTCGGTGCGGACCCATTTCAGGGAGGCCGCACAATGCCGGTGCGGACCCTGAAATGGGTCCGCACAACACCGGAGCGGACCTAGGGCCGCACAATGCCGATGTGGACCCTGTTATTTTATATTTTTTTTTTCAGAAATGTATAGTTTGATTATGATTTTGTTTTGGAAGTTGTTTAATTGTTTGTGTTTCAAATGTCGTTTAATCTGAAATTTTTGTTCGTTTGTTTGATCAAATATAGAGAAACATTACTAATAAATATAAATGAGCCATATAAAGAAACATACAATAGAACAATGCTAATGTTATTGTACATTACAAATACGTCTAATAAACCGAAAATAAACAATGTTTTTATGAATACAATTAAAAATAGATAAATATCCCATCTATTGATAGACTCTCAACCTGCAAATGTATGAAATAGTGACTGTTAAATCTGATTGTTTCAATATTTTATTAAAAGTTGAAATTGATTAGTAACAAAAATAAACTACCTCGTGCACCTCGAGCAGCTCTGTTCTGTCTTTTCTGTGTATCTCGGCCGGCTTGGTGTCCTCTTCTCCTATTATTTAGTACGTCCATCCACATCGGAATTCGGTTGTGTCGTCTTCTACTCAAAGAAACATTTTTATCCTCTCGAACAAGGACCGGGCCCTCATTTTCAGGCTATTTCGACTGATTTTCATACACATGCCATTCAGCCCTCCATGTGTTGATCAGTGTCTGGATGTGGTAATAGTGACTTACAAAGATGCTAGGGTCGATGCCTCGGAGACGACATACGGACAGAACATGAGAACACGGTATTCTGTTCAATTGAGGCTTCTGGCATGTGCATTCCACCGTGTGATCATCCCTGATTATCACCGTGTATTTGAAATTGGCATTGGTAAACCGGCCAGAATCGTCAAGTATGAAAGCGTGAACTCTCTCTTGTGTGGAGTTATCTCGAACTCGTTGTAGTTGCCAAACCCCCCAAGCGTCTTCATAGTATCGGACCTCTCAAACCGTTTGTTAATAAGCTACGAAAAATTAAAAAATAATGAAGAAGTCATATTTTTTTAACGAAGTTATAAAAAATTATGAAGAAAAAACTACAAATAAAAATACCTGATGCACACGACACGAGAACTATTGACCTTGACTGACTTCAAATTCCTCTTTGGCCCTCCTTTGCGCAAACCATGTGAGACATTTGTAAAATATGTCTTCAATTATTGCTGCCACCAGTAACTTACGAGATGACCTGAAAACATTATTTAGCGAACTCGGAATCGTTTGTAGTCATAATTCCCCAAAGGTAACCACCGTCCAACGCTTGAAATATCTTCCATGGTTTCAAACACTCGTTCTTATCTTGATCCAAATATTTACCCACATCGTCCAGCCAATTGAGAGCACGATCACATATATCCCCCATTGCTTGCATTTCGTGCTCATATCTCCTCATCTTCCTCTTAGCCACACATATCCTAAAAAATTTGATTGCCGCCTCACTACAACCTTTCTTCTTCATGTTCTCGGCTATGTGAGTAGCACAAAGATGGTGAACACATTGATCCTCATCGTTGCACCCCATATCATCTTGTCTGAATATTTTCTTGATACCCTTTCTCCTATCAGTGATGACACACATGAATCTGGAGCGAATTACATTGCGGCGCAACTATTGCATAAACCACGCACAATCTTCGAAACTCTCTTATTCTACCAGTGAAAAAGCCAATGGGAGGAGCTGGTTTTCTGCATCGTACCCGGTTGCAATCAACAATTTGCCTGTGTTAAAATAATCAAATTAATTTCATAAGAGCCGAAATCAACTAAATTAAATAAAGTTGATTAAATAAATTAGTTTCCTTTGTACCGGCCTGACAAGAAACATGCATCAACGATGATGACTAGTCTGATGTGTTGAAAAGCAGCTATGCACGGTCCAAATGCCCAAGCCGCCCTATGGAAATACTTGTATGGTCCAGGTTTACCGGTGAGAAATGAGGTCACCTAAAAACAATGTTTTTGTCAATAAATAAAAAAAGAAAAGTTCAATTGTTGATTTTGTTATAATGACGTAAAAAAGGAAGGAACAATATAGTACCTGGGTTCTTTCTCTTGATTACCTCCAACAATAGAACTATAAGAGCGTATGACCCTTTCCAACTACCAAATTAACGGACAATTGCCAACTCACGGCCACGCCACAGTTTGTTGTACACCGGTATCTGACCGTTGTATCTTTTAGCAATAGCGATCTTGATAGCTTGAATACTCAAATCAACATCGTTCCATGTGAGCTGATATACAATCGGCAACCATACTAGCCGACAATGTGCGTGATCTATTCTTGTCGCATCCGCGTCACATGAATGTTTTGTTGGGCACTTGGAGACACGCCATTGTGTACCGTAATCGGTGGCCTTTGCGAGTATGTACCATCCACAGTAACTGTCCTTGCACTTGAACCTAATTATGGTGGTGTCACTATGCATATTTCTTATCTCTTTGTTGCAAAGTATGTGAAACTTGGCAATTGCGCTCTTCATTTGCTCTTTTCAGTCATATGTTTGTCCCTTAGACAATTCATTCTCATACTCTGCCCTCCTGCCAAACAAACCCGAATTTGCTTCTATAAACCCTGATGTGTCATTGAAAGCCGAAATCGGGTGCTGAAACCCGCGATCCATTATCCAAAACCCGCGATCGACCCTGAAAGTCTGCTCTCGTCCAAGCACAGTCCCGGTATCTTCCTCGTCACTATGATCGCTCATAACCTTAGGATCAACATCACCCCAATTTTTCTCTGCCTCTAGTAATTTCGGATCCACATTTTCATCGGTTTCATCTGGATCACAAGATTGACCCCAATAAGCGGTCCGACTAGATGAAGGCTGGTCAGTCTGGGGTGGGGCCCATGGGAGGGTCGACTACTGGAGGGTCAGTCCCTCTGAACTGGGGCCCAACTACTAGACGGTTGGTCAATTTGGACAGGGGACGAACTAGAGCCGGATGAGTACCGACTACGACCCTGGATTAACCTCATAACTAGGTTGGAACGCCGGGCTCTAGTAACATCCACATATAGGTCAATTATCTTGTATGCACCCTAGAAAAACTCATGGTTTGGTTATACAATACCTGCCAGACTCTCTCATTCTGAATTAGAAAGAGTTGGAACCAGGTTTGTGCTGAACTAGTCGCCATGCTAATTTTGTCCTCAATTTTAAGGTCATACTGATCCTGATCCAACTCCAAATTCTGACATATACTCGATTTAAGTCCCACATAATCAGTACTCGGCAATACCGGAATCACAGTAACAGGTCCGATACTATACTAAACCCCATTAGGACCTGTTAAAACATCCCCACGATTATAGAGGATACCATAAGAGCCATTTTCAATCCAATACAGAAGAAATCTAAAATTAAAAATTAACTAAATTAATTATTAACCTACTGAAAATAAAAAAAAATGAAAAGAAGAGAAAAAAAACTTACAGATGAGAGACCTAATTCAGGAGAGAGAATGTGTGAGAGTATGAAATGAAATTTCTTTGGAATTGACTCTATAAGAGAACAGGGTCTGCACCGGCATTGTGCGGCCCTGGGTCCGCTCCGATGTTGTGCGGCCTCCCTGAAATTTCCAAAAACGGTGGTTTTTTGGTTTATTTTTTTTTTTCAAGGTGTGGTATAAATAAAGTGGAGAAAAACTTTTAAAAAAGCAGGAAACGGAATAAATTATTCATATTAAAAAAAATAAGAACAAATTAAGAGAGATAATGCCCTACGGCTATGTGAGGACCAGTTCTTTAAACGAAAAAAAAGAGAGACGGGATTCTTTGTGGCTGTCACCTAAGGCCTTATGTATGCTTATTTATATTAGGAGTAGAACTTGGGTGTTTTTAAGTTCACCAAGCTCTTTTGTGAACTGAACTCTAAAATCTATCGGATTGGCTTCAAACGACAAATCTGAATTGTTGAAACTCATCTACCTTATGAGTGTTGTGTCTACATGTGAAAATTTTAAAATTTTAAAATAATTTTGTATACATAGAGTCAAGTGATAAAAACATTCAAAAAAGATATGCATTAAAATTAATTTATAAACCTTCTAATTTTGACTGTTTGACTCAATATATAAAAAAATAATTCAAAATTTTAAAATTTTCGTATATAGACGCATCACTTGTAAGGTAGATGAGTTTCAACAGTTCGGATTCATCGTTTGAAGTCAATCCGGTAGGTTTTAGAGCTAAGTTCAAAAAGGAGTTTCTATGGTTCTACTCGTATATTAGAAGGATCATTTGAATTTATACATATATTTTTGATAATTTTGACAAATATCTAATTAAATTAATTAATACGAAGTTCAATTTGAATATTCAATTTATAGCTCTTTTCGTTTGTAGTAATTGAATTTTCATATGAGAATAAGATGTTTGAATTATTATTGATTTAGAATAGATTATTTGACAAAGAAAGTTGCACCTTGAGAATATATACGCTTTTTTATGCGGGGATAAATGAAAATTATGCAACACTTATCCAATCAATGCAATTTTATAAATGCATTTCTTTCCCTTAGTGGTTTACAAATTCTTTATATATATATCAACAATGTGTTTAATAGAAACCACAATATTTCAATGCAATGTGATTTTCATGATTTGGTGGTCCTATGAGCAATATCAACATGATCTTCTTCATATATATATATGACGATCCTATCAATAATATGTTTCATATTTATTAATTGACCATTTCATGAAACACAATATTTGGTTCCAACTATTTTCTAGGTCATGCATGTCATTATTTTTATATTTTTAAAGGTATTATTAAAATAGATTGCGACCATATATCGATATCCTATAAGATAATTAATAATAATAAAATTATATATATGTTTATTCTTTATTTGGAGTAGAACTAGGGTGCTCTCGAGTTCACCAAGGGCTTGGTGAACTCAAGTCCAAAACTCATCAGATCGGCTTCAAATGACGAATCCGACCGTTGAAACTCGTCTACCTTACGAGTGATGCGTCAACATGCAAAAATTTTAAATTTTGAAATTAATTTTGCATAAAGTCAAGTGGTCAAAATTAGAAGGTTAATAAATTAATTTTAATGCATTCATTTTTTGACGTTTTTTGACCACTTGACTCTATGCAAAATTAATTTCAAAATTTAAAATTTTTGCATGTAGACGCATCACTCGTAAGGTAGACGGATTTCAACGGTCAAATTCATCGTTTGAAGCCGATCCGATGTGTTTTGGACTTGAGTTCACCAAGGACTTGGTGAAGTCGAGAGCACCCTAGTTCTACTCGTACTATATGATATATTATTAAGGGCAAAGGTCTCTCACTTTATATATATTCTGATTTTTGTACTTCTTGACCAACACGCCTCTCTCTCTCTCTTCTTTTTGAAAATCTTGCGATCGAATTCATCTCTCTTTATATATATATATATATATATATATATATTCTGATTTTTGTACTTCTTGACCAACACGCCTCTCTCTCTCTTTCTTTTTTGAAAATCTTGCGAATTCATCTCTCTTTATATATATATATATTCTGATTTTTTAATTGTTGACCAACACGCCTCTCTCTCTCTCTCTCTCTCTCTCTCTCTCTTTATCCAAATTAAGCTAAACCCTGAACCTTAATTGTAATTGTAACGGTGGGGATCTTTACAGTAATTAGCTAGGAATTAGAAATGAAATTTACGAAGAAGTACGAGGAGTACATGCAAGGAGATAGAGAGAAGGGATTGCCTGTCGTGGGATTGAAAAAACTTAAGAAGATTCTTAAAGTTTGTAGGAGGGAGATAGAGGCGCAGCAGAGCTCCATGACTTCTATTCAAATTATAGAAAGTAAATGCGACAATAGATGCTCGGGAAATTGCCCTGGTATGAACTTTAATTACTTTATATATATACATTATTTAATTAGTTAATTATCTTTTTTTCCTGGGTTATTTGGTAAATTTGTTTGTTTTGCTTGCACTTGAAATTGTGGCGAGATTTTGTTGGATTTATAATAATTATTACAATATATCTGGGAAGAATGTCAATTGTCACTTTGTTCCTTTTTAATCAATTTGGTAAAGTGTAATTGTGAAAGTGAGAATCATCATTATTGATTAATTTCTCAGTGGATAAATCCCATACTTGAGTAATTTTTAAAAAGAAAGAAGAGGATATCACAAAACAATTATATCATTTTTGAACTTCAATTGTTTGGTCCTCCCATAACTTATGTTTGGTTTGATACCCCTATACATATGAATCCAAATCTGCTGAAATCCGAGATCATCAACAGTAACTCTGAAATTCCGAATCTAATCATTGAATTGTTTTGAGATGCGTACACAGAAAAATGAGATGCTTCGAGATGCGTGCACAGAAAAAATTGGACGGCTGGATCTTGGATTTCAGAAATTTCAGAGATACTGTTCATGAATCTAGGATTTCAGCTGATCTCGATTCCTATACCTATAGCTATATATATATTTATTTGTTTTGTACCTTTACATACCGCGTCCCTAACTCCTAGTATCTTTAAATCTCCTCAACTTCACAATTTTTACCTGAAATTTACATCTCTCGTTCCTTGCCTTTTTGAAAAAGTTTTTTTGTTCCAAGATTCCTAGTATTTTCACTATATATGTTCATAACTTTCCTGGGGGTTTATTTTGTATCACTCTTCCTTTCCTTGTAGTGAATGAATTTTGTATGTTCCTTAATTGTATACTATTTTTTTTCCTTTTTTATTTGATTCAACACTAATATTTATTAGTATGTAAAGTTATCAAAAATAATAGGTAGTGCAATAGCCTATGAGATTTTCTTATAATTAGAGGTGCTATTTTAACCCGATTACCTGGATCCGATCCGTCTCCGAACCGAAACCGACCCGGATCCGATTAATTTGGATAGGGTATGGTTTAAAAAATATAACCAATTAAATTATGAGTACGTTTACAAAATTAATAATTTAATATTCTATCCGGATCCGAACCGCAACAGATACTGTAATTACTAAGATATGAGTTTGATTTAATTATCCGATCCATAACCAAACCCGACCCGATACCCGTATAAATGATAATACCATTTCATTATACTTATTTAATATAAAAATATATATTAATAACTATGAAAAGACAATCATTTGTAGTATTTATTTAATTTCTTAAATGAAATTTATTGCTCTTCTTGCAGATTATTGAAATTAAATGTCACGTTCACCTTTTGCTTATAAATTTTCGAAGCTAATTAATTCCTTTCTTGATCTCTTTGTCTACCATATATCTTCCTTTCTGCACGGAACATTGAAAATTATTGCTCTCTTTGCTGATTAAAACAAATTGTTAATAATATTTTATTCATGCATTTTTTGAACTATAAAATGAAATCACCATCTCCAATATTTTACTTTCTGAAATTATCTCACCTTTAATATTTTGGAGCAGATTTTAATTTATATTATAATGATATATTATGTCAGATGTTTAAGAAATTATAATTATATTTAAATGTAAAATGTTTCTTAAATGCTTGTGAGCGACACGTACCCGCTCCGAATCCGGACCTGCTCCGGACCTGATAATCCACAAACAAGTTATGAGTATATATCTATCCAGAATCAAAAGACTGGACCCGAAGTATATACGGTACATAGGTATCAAGATCCGAACACTTTTAGAGTACGACCTGATTTGAAAATAATAAGTATATGGATCGAAATTCGGACCCGAACACTTTTAGAGTACGGATTCAAATATAACAGTATCCGGACCTTACCCAACCCGATAGCACCTCTACTTATACTATCAAATGCTTTCTTTTGCTATGCAAATTTGGAAATCAAACCTCGCTCTTTGGCTTATTTCAAATGCAATACCCCAACGCAACCAAGGCCTATCACTTGAATTAAGAAGTCACAATTTTCTTTCTGAAAAAGATGGAAGAAAAGTCCAAAGAGTTGGATAACTACTTCTGAATAGAATTTGGAGGTGAAGTTAATACAAACACAAAGCGGAAAAACAGAAGCATTAATGTTCGTATTCTACTATAATCATATGAATGATTTGACAAAAAATAAATGCATCCATGATCTTTTGTTTTTATCATCTTATCCTTTTTTGCTCATAGTTTTTAATATATACGCATGCAGTGTGTGATGGCACCTTCTTTCCATACCTTCTTCAAGAGATGTCGGCTGTGGTTGGGTGCTTTAATGACCGTGCCAAGAAACTTCTAGAAATGCACCTATCATCAAGTTTCAAAAAATTTGTGTTGTGGTTTTTTGGCAATTCATACAACAGCCATGACTCTCTGATTCAAGAGGGAAAAGACTTGGTAACATATGCAATTATTAATGCTATTGCAATGCGAAAGATTTTGAAGAAGTATGACAAGGCAAGTGTTGTCTTCTTTGACTCTTTTGCATGTATGACCCTGGAAAATTTGTATTTGCCACTAAGGAGGTGACTAAGTAGTTCAAAACCAAAAGGTTAACAATGAACTCTTTCACTGAGCTGTAAGACCTTCCGCATACAGAAAAGAATAATAAACATTCGAAAGGAAAGAAACCGCTAGCAGAAAAAGTTTATTGTATGAATCAGTTACCTTTCTGCTTCAAATGTTTCTTATGATTTTCGGTAGATATGTCTATTTAAAACTGGAACCAGACCTATACAGGTTATTTTATATGTGTCATTTTTTGAAGTAAACAATAAGTAATTGTACGTGTATTAACGGCACAAAAATTAGATCAATTTTGACATTAATGAAACAAATACGAACAGATGCATCATTCGACCCGAGGTCAAGCTTTCAAGACGAAGGCTCAGAATCTCCACATAGAGATACTTCAGTCTCCATGGTTGTGCGAATTGATGGCATTTCACATAAATTTGAGGAAAAGCAAAGTTGATTACAAGACCCCAATGGATCTGTTTGGTGATTGCTCGCTCAGATTTCACGATGACAAGCCGACTCTTTCCTGTTGCCTATTTGAGTCAATGCGGGTTGATGTCGACTTAATGTGCTCTATTTGCTTGGTAAGTTATTACTTTATTAATTTCTCTTCTTCTTCTTCTTCTATTTCTAGGTGATGTTTGGTCAAGACCTATTGTTAAAAAGGTCTAATTAAGTTGATTATGTTAACTCAGGCCGGTCTAAATTATTCATGTTTGATTGAGACCTGAAGTTAATTTATGATAAACTAGAAATTACGATGGATTTCACATGCCGCATAATGGAATAAAAGTTAAACCACCTATCTATATATCTTGGTGGTTTAAATTTGGAGGTCTAAAATTAGACTTAGGCCGCATAAATTAGGCTAGCCTATCTAATTCACGTTTGGCAACTTAACTGAGGCCAAAACCTCTTATTTCATGGTTTCGGTCTCAACCAAACATCGACCTAATGTTTATATTCCTTAGGTCATTGTCAGTTTCATTATTTGCTAAATGTGCAATGATGAAAGAGAAGTCAATAAAAAATATTTAGGGACTTTAATTAGAAGGGTATTAAATAGTTAGATGGCTTGACCTCCAACTTCACTCAAAAAAATGTCTTTTGTATAACGTTTCTATTATTTCTTTTGGGTTGTGAATATTATTGTAGGATATGGTATTTGATGCAGTATCTTTATCATGTGGACATATATTCTGTTACATGTGCTGTTGCTCTGCTGCTTCAGTGACTATAATAGATGGGTTGGAGGTTGCTGCACTCAATAAAAAATGTCCCCTGTGCCGAAGAGTATGTTTGTTTGGTCTCTCTTTTTGAAGCAATTTCTCTCAAGTTTTCTTCTTAGTTCATGCTTTCTTGTGTTAATTATGTACTAATTTTTTATACTTGTTCCCCCTTTTTTTGTTTTGCTATCAGGAAGGAGTCTACCAAGGAGCCATGCATTTGGATGAGCTTAACATCCTCTTAAGCAAAGGGTTGTTTACTTAAAAGAAGGAATTAAGAAGAGTAAAAAAATGTCAAAATCTATAAACTGGGTTTCATGTATATATAATATTAATTGTTTATTTTCTTTCATTCTTGATTGTTAAAAACAGCTGCCCAGAGGAGTGGAAGAAACGGTGCCAGATTGAAAGGGTTGAGCGCATTCGTCAGGCGAAGGAGCACTGGGAGTTTCAGTGCAGAGCTTTTGTAGGCATATAAAATTGAGAAAAAAAAAAAAAAGCTTTAGTAATTTGATAGGTATGTGAGAAATGGATATTAAAAAAATGAATATGTTTTTTTTTCATTAGTTTGATTAGTAGACTGTTAGTACAGATCATTGCTTTAGTAATTAAATATAATTTTTTTAAGAGTTAAAAGACACTTGACACAAGAGATGTTTACGGAATTCGGCACTATTGTAAAATGTGGATTGTTTTGGTAATTTGATAATCAGTAGACTTTTTATTATGTATTGTAGACTGTCATAGTAATTTTAAGATTGTTTATTTTGGAATGTTAATTTTATTTTGAATTGTTATTTTGTCTCATAATCAAAATCACTAATTTACGAGTTGGCTCACGAGCTACGAGCTAACTCAATCACTAATATCAGCGATTTGGCTCACGACCTACAAGCTGACTTAAGTTGCTCACGAGTTAGTTCTGAATGAACAACTCGAATTAACTGGACTCATGAGTTAACGAGTTGAGTTTGAGATGCTCTCAACATATTCATAACTCGGTTAAGTATCATCACCCAAATTAAAGATATTATTTTTTTAGGATCCGTATCCAGTGCTGTTCTGGAAATTAAAGATTTCGAAAACAACTCAAATCGCTTATTTATTTCTTTTAAGGAACTTCAAATTTAATTTGCGGTTTTAAGTTTTTTTTAAAAAAACATAAAATGTTATAATTTTTTTATTGAAATAATAGAAATATATTATATATTTCTTTAAAAATAGATGAAATACTATATAATTTGATTGATTAGAAATACTGCGACAAATAATCCGGATCAATATTTTTCAGGTTGGATTTTTCGTGGCTGTAAGAAAAATTAAAATATTTCTTTGTGTGTTATTAGCAAAAAATAAAAATATTTTTAATCTTAGTTAATAATCTCGGTTCAAAAGTTACTTCTAGATATATATACAGAAAATATAGTGATCATTATATTTTTGAAAAAAAAAAAAAACTCTGACAAAGATACTTAAATAACTTAAAAGTTTTTGTTTTTCCAATGAACTTATGACTCAAATCTCAGCTGAGTCAACATCCGTTCCGATTTAGATGAAATTCCTTGGTGGACAGGATCAGAAGCTTTGTAAGGTTTTGAACAAAAATAAGAATTATTTTGGGAAAGATGACTGAACGAAGAACACAAAGCACAGGGTATTTCGTTGGAATATATTATAAAGCTGCCAGTGCCCCTTAAACCGAGTTTTTAATGTAGGAATGGTTCAACGGGTTTTTTTATTGATTTCGTACAAAGCACAGAACACGAAATAATCAAGGCCGAGAAGGCGAGATGTCCAAAAATCCTCATGTAACGCAAATTTTGTGTTTATATATGGACCGTTTGATCAGAATCTGGGCCAATCTGGCCAGAGTTGAAATGCACGGTCCCCTTTACTAGTCGTGCCGGATCAGATTGGACGGTTTGGATGCAAGCTTAATATTTGAGCTACTTTAGTGGATCCGTGTTGAAGGGGAGAGTGTTGAGCCCAGAAAAAGGTAAAAGCACGCAACAGCAAACCCAACCAATCATATAGATACACAGCGCGATAGGAGGTAAATAGAAGAACCAGACACAGAGAAGGTCACACAGGGCAAAGAGAACAAGATCCCCCAACCTAGATACGCAACCTCCCAGGCAAATCCAATGGACTATATGAATTCGTACAAGCGAAGCATCGAGATCGGACGCACCGGATTAATCCACTTCACTATATCTCAAAATTTGAAAATGAAAAAGGATTTCAAAAGTTGAAAAATTTTCCGAGAGACGCCGGAAACGCCATTTCAGAGAGAAGAAGATAAGAGAGAGAGAGAGAGAGTGAAGATCGACAATCGTGAATCAAGGAGAGAAGAGACGATCGGAGAAGATAGAGATGTCATCAGGAGATATCAAGGGTTTCTATCGCCAGAAGAAGAAAGGCGGTGTCGCCAAACCTTCCACCACCTCCTCTTCCAAGAAATCAAATTCTGCTCAGACTCCCGCACTCGTCTCTCGCACTGGTGTTATTGACCTCAAAGGTACCCCACCCCCCGTTTTGAAACCCTAGTTCTCATTGTGTAATTTATTAGCAACGAATTAACAATTAGTTTTGTAATTGAAGATGAGTATGGGGAAGAAGAGGAAGTATTGAGGCAATTCGATATGGATATGAAGTATGGGCCTTGCATTGGAGTAGATCGTCTTGATCGCTGGGAGCGTGCCGCAGCTATGGGACTCCATCCACCTCCCCATGTGCGTGATCTCCTTGCGGCTCCAGCTGTTGTGTCAGTGACAGCTGGCACAAAGCTCCGGTGCCTCTGGGAAGGTCGTGTCTAGATTCGATTGTCTTTGCAGTATTTAGGGTTATGAGTGGTTGTTCTTACTGTTTTGGTGTATTTAGTTAGTTAATAGTAGTTGTTGGTTGCAATTGTTAAATTGCAATTATGAACCTTCAAATTATGAACTGATATGGTGCTGTTTGTCTTGCTGAAATAGTCAAGTGGTTTTTGACTTCAAATTATGAAGTATGAACTGATATGGTGTTTGACTTGAAAGTGTTCAATTGCATTATCAAGCTTCAAATTATGAACTGATATGGTGTTTGACTTGCTCAATTAGTCAAGTGGTTTCTTTTTTATTTTCTCTTGCTTTTGTTAACATATTACTTAATCATGTTATCAGTTACTTGTTGTTAACATGTATTCTGAGAAATTTCTGTAGATAAAAGGGAGGATTAAGTTGCATGCCTCAAGTCTGAGAAATTGCTTTAGATATCATTTCTCCACCTGATTTTGACCTTATCAGCCATGTTCACTTTTATGGTAACAGTCCCTAAAGAAGGCAATTTGCGTTTTATTTTAATGATTTAGTGCTAGTTAAAATTCTGCATCAGTGAACATCAGTTTCATTCAGGATCAGTAAATATTGGGCATAATGAAGCTTACTTTCTGTATGAAGGGTATATAGGGCTAAATTTTGACTTCTTTATGAGAAAAACATGTCAGTACTATGTGACTATAGCCATGTTTTATGTGCATGCATGTTTTGCATTAATGTAATCTTTTGTTTTTGTTTTACTGATTTTTTGTCTGTGAATTGATTTGGTTCCATTGATGTTTTAGTTAGTTAATATGTGATCATTGGAACTTTCCAAAAAGTGGAGCATGACAACAATTGAAATCCTCAAATGGTTTTCTTTTCAACCAAACTGTGCCTATAGTTATTCTGGGTTTTATTCTCTGTCAAATTGAAGTTTGTGGATTAATTTTAGTTGAGTTTGTTGGTTTAAAGGTTTGAAACCTAAATTGGAACGTGATATTGTGCCGTACCAGTCAGCACCTATGTTTTTGCCATCTTCAGTCATTATTGCCGCTGCTGGTATTAGATTGGTACTTCATTTTCCTTTTCTTCACATCTAATTTATTTGGCTATATCTTTTGATTTCTTTTAGCATTCGAGGTGATGACAGGATCACATTTATATGAAACTGTTCAGGGCAACAACCTCAAGGTTTCAATTGTATGAATTAGTTGCTTTATTGATGTATTTCTCATAGTTACAATCTACAGATTACAAGTATATATATTTTCCTACGAGGCATTGGAGATGTTACAAATGTTTTCAAGAAATGAAAAAATAAAGCCGTTACTTGTTTGCTGTTTTTGGTATCTAGTGGGATGAGCAAGACATGTCACACTTGCAAGTTTACCTGGTAGGGCCAGAGAAATTGAGTGAGTTCGATGCAGGTATTATTGCTCTTAACTCAAGTCTTGTCAGATGCAAATTAGTTTAAGAAGCAGGTTGGTACCATGTTCTGCTTGGTACCTGTCATTTTAGCAGTTAGTCAGCTGAGCTCACTTGTTCATCTCAGTAGCCAATGTCTTGTACTCTGGCAAAGCTGCTATAATATGGTTTTGTTTTTGGATGTCTTTATTCACTGGTTAAGAAGATGGTGATGAATTTTTGGTTTGATGCAATTTAGTGTATTTGTATTTTGCCTTATGGTCTCAATATTGAATAGGCCCCACGATGCTACGGACTTTACAACTGCAAGGAGGACCCACTTTTCTATTTAGGTGGTGGTGTTCTATCAGACAATATTTCGACCGATATCATCCAAGGGAGAAGAAACACCAGTCGGTCGAAGCTTTTTTGGTCCAACAAATGCGACCCTTTGTTAATAACGCTTAATCACAATGCGGATCTCAAAGCAAATCGAACGGCTAGATTAATATGAGAGCTGGATTTTCTTACCCATAAGGAGGCAGGAGATTCGGTTCCTAATAGACAACCTTCAAAAAAAAAAAATTCTCATTATAGATAACATTCATAACATCAATTACAAATATAAAATTGGATCCATAATATCGATTACAAACATAAAATTTGATCCAAACATCAACAATGGTGTGGAATCATTATAGTAGGATTCTATGACAGCTGGGACCTCCTACAATTCCTACAAGAAAACATAAAATAAATCATGATAATAAAGTTAAATAAACATACAATATACAATGCAGCTAAATTTTACTACTATTGACCACGCCATGATGAGTACTCCACAATACTAATTACCTCATCCTTCTGAACATGGTTCTGGTAGTTTTGATCACAATAGGGGTGAAAATGGTATGGATAATATCTGATCCGTATTCAATCTGTATTTGAAAAATTAGATGTGGATATTCGATATCTGAATATCTGTGTGGATATGGATACTGATATGGTTTTACATTTTAATTATCTGTATCCGAATAGTAGATATATATCATATATGAGGAGGGATCGGATGACACCTCTTTTTTGGTGACATCGGATAACACCATGCATTTTCAAAGTCCAAATCGTCGATCCAACCGTTCAACATGATTATCTAAATAAAGTGTGCTTGCAGATCAAATTTTACATTTTTTTGAATTTTTTTACTATTAATTAAGATGGGTACAAAAATTCAATGGTCTGGAAACAACGATTTTGTAAAATACTTAATAAATAGTAAAAAATGTAAAATTTGATATGCAAGCACATTTTAATATATCCATCATATTGAACGGTTTGGATCGACTGTTTAGACTTTGAAAACTTTGAAAATGCATGGTGTTATTCGATGTCACCAAAAAGAGGTGTCATCCGATCCCTCCTCATCATATATTTTAATATATATTATAAAAAATATTGTTATTTACCATTAAAATTAGATAAATATTATGAACTTTGATATTTTTTAATATTATTTTAATAAATATCCGATCCGATCCGTATCCATATCCGTATCTGGCTAGATGCTATCTTAATAGTATTTTAATAAATAATATTTTTTAATATTATTTTTAATATTATTTTATTTCCTGGATGCTTATCTAAATAGTTCAGCTTCACAAGTATTATTAAATATTAAATAGGCCCCACGATGCTACTCACTAGTCACTTCATACCTGCAAGGAGGACCCACTTTTCTAATTAGCTCGTGTTCTACAAAACAATATTTTTTAATATAGAATTGGACCGTCAATATTTAGGAAAAGAGCATTCAGCGGTTACTATTTATGAAACTAGCATTCGGCCATCAATATTTTTGAAAATAGCATTGCTCCGTCATTATTTTCGAAAATAGGTTTGGTCGGTCAATATTTTGGAGAATAGCATTGGTCCGTGAATATTTTTGGAAGGAGCATTGATCCGTCAATATTTCTCAAAATATTACATTAAAATATAATTCACCAAGTTCCTATCACTAATATTTCAACATAATTTCTACTACTTTATTTTTCATATCAGGATGAAATGCAAATTTGTCCTACTCTTGTCATATATATTGATGTGGGGATTTGGTTGATAATAGGCCACGAACTATTTTACATTGTTTTTCATATAGATATTACATAGAACCAGCTATGTAGTTCTTTATTAAT
The DNA here is from genome assembly GCA_025461045.1 of Carex parvula. NCBI lineage: Eukaryota > Viridiplantae > Streptophyta > Magnoliopsida > Poales > Cyperaceae > Carex > Carex parvula. Next base: position 887,285 of record JAJGRW010000227.1, on the reverse strand, counting down.
TCATTAAGAAATATATTCTCTCAAATATTTGCAAAATCAATTGATTGGAGAGAGGAACAAATATATCAGGATGGTTCTTTAGGTTGTATTTGAAAATATTAGATAATAAAATTATGGCATTGTTTTAAATGTGTAATTGGTCATACATATAAATAGGTACGTCTTTATACCTTTTCTTTTTTAAACTTTCGCAGAAGCTGCGAAGTTTTGAGGAAGAATCGAATTCTTAACCTTTCTCAGGTACGTCTTATACCTGAGAAAATAAATAAACAAAAATACCAAAGTAATAAGATAATTAAAGTTAATTATAATCTTACACAAATACACCTAATTTGATTGAAATTTGCATGGCTAATACAGTCGCTTCCGTCTTGAAGGAATTTTATTTTTTCATTTCTTAATTACCATCATCTAATTAAGCTCAACAATCTCCCCCTTTTAGTGTACAACTTCCTCCTCTGAAGAACCAAACAACCCTTTCTGCATAATCCAATCCTCTATCATTGTCTGAGCAGTAGATCCTTTGTCGACTGCCACGAGGTGCCCGGAACCATAAATAACAACATGACTCAAACTCCGAAATCGCTGCACATACCCGAGAAGCTCCTTATCAACTTTCCAAACCTTTCTGTCGGCCTCCAAGAACCCTTCCAAACCATCCCAGTTCATCTGCCTCATCCATGCCTCAGTCGATACCACGCCATCTTGCAAATCATATATCCCTTGGTACAGTAGAACCCTAGTTTCCTCACCAATTCCTCGATCATGTACTTCGTGCTCTTCATTATGTCCGAGTGAAATGCTTCTAGAACTTGGGGACTACACCCATCCCAACGTATCTTTCGGTTACACCCAAAGCCTCTTGTACTTCTTGCTTGTTTAAAAATACTGACAAGTTCGTTTGATACGGTTTTGTCTTCGTCAAGTCAAAAAGCGTGGCTAGCCCTGTGACATTTTGAAAATATTCCAAAACAGTTGCACGTGCATCAGAAGCCTCATCCCACTTCTCGGCATGCGTTAGCTTGACAGCCTCAGCTTGTAGAATTTCCATGTACTCCTTTTGTTTCAAATTGATAAGGCCGGTGAAGTAGGCTGAGTCAGCATGGGTAGCAACTTGTACAACCGGGTGTGTCAACCCATTGCCTATTGCAACCCCCTTCAAATTAATTCTTAATCTACATGGTACAATTGCATTTTGTTTTAATATGTAGTAACTGATGGAGGGAACAAACTTTCCTGCATAGCTCTCACCGCTTATATAAAAGGGCCGGTAACGGAAGGAAGCATCTGAAGCAATGAAGGATTGGAGAGCAGCCCAGAGATGAGATGCAACTGATGACTGGTCATGAGGGATATCAGAGGTGCTTTTAGCAACACTGAAGCCTGAACCTATCGGGTTGTCGATAAAGAGCAGGCCAAATCGACGGTTCCATGAAAATGGATTGGGGTAGAGGGACTGTGATAACTAAGGAGACAAATAGGCTTCAGACACAAATTTCATTGATATATTTCTCAAAAAAAAAAAAAAAATTACATTGTGTTACAGAGGTTCCAATTCTAATAAGGATAGTTCAATTACTCAAGGTGATGTCACTGAAAATTTAATGAAAAGGGTCTATTCATAAATTTATATTTCCATTTTTTATGTACTTATCTTAGAAAACATTATTTATCAAAATGACCTACGTAGGGCCAGTGGTGAATAGTGACAAAGCTAATATCATGATCAGATTATTAATTTACTGGTATGGAGTTTAGATGATACACACTGAACTGGTCAATATTCTTTTCTAGGAAAGAGCAAAACAAAAGAACTAAGCAATAGTATACTAATCAACGGCAACTTAATTTGCGTGATTGTACCAAATTTAGAATTTCTGAGAAAGGACAATCTTACAGGGTTAGAGAAATTGGTAGAAAAAAGCCAGGGTCCAAGCTCGTACAAATTTCCAGTCATAGACGAGCACCCGGGCCCCCCTTCGAGCCATAGAAGGAGAGGTGTGGTAGCCAAAGATGAAATGGGTTGTTGGGCCTCATAGAAAGCATAGAAAAGAGAGGAAGAGATGGGTGAAGAGGGGGGGCAGAGTTACTGGTAGGTAACCTGATTTTGTTGGTAGTACTTCTGTGGGGTAGAGAGAGCTACTACTTGGTTGAGTTGTGAGAAGACAGGTGACTAGAAGAGAGAAATGATAGAGAGGTTAGGAGAAGCCATGGATATGGAGTACTAGGAGAAGAGAAGATGTACATCTCTTTCTTTTCACAGATCCAGTCTCTTTTTTTTATTTGACTTGACAGTCAGCATATCCTCTTAAAGTCTAATAAAATATTGAAAAATGATATGCATGCAGTATATTTATAAGAGCCGTGTTTGAAATTAGTTGCACTATTCCATTCTTAACGGCTAAAACAGAGCTCGGCTGAAACCACATAGCAGGTCCAGGCGGACGAATCGGCAGCTCACTAAGGCCACGCACCACCGGCTCAACCTTGCCACCATCCAGCTTGGAAAAAAAAGATGATAGAACAATCCTTACCAGTAGAAGGCACCCAATGCATGCACTCCATGTACTCAGCACACACAACCAGGTAGTGGTTATTATCTCCGATGAAAATGGTGGTGTCGCTTGTGTCAGCAATTCGCTTGACCTCCATGGGTTGCTCCTGGACCTGGTAGAGCACAATTTTTTGCCCAGGAAACTGTTCTACAACAATGTAAGCCCAGACTTCCCCACCAAAAAAAACTTGGTAACACGTAACTCCGGCTTGAAAAAGTACCAAAAAGTCACCCTCTGTTGATTTAGGTCATAAATGAACATCCCTTAATGAAAGAGTAAAAATATTTTACAATTGTTGTACGCCGCATCTGTCAGACATAGATTCCACACCATATATGCATGGCCTCACTCTGCACCGGATGCAGGACGGCATCTGTTCAATAACGGTTCCCGACCTTGCAGAAGTAGATCTCGTGTGATTTATGAAAGACCACCATTATGAGACAGTTTGGATCGGTCAGATCCTCAGAGAAGTCATCTTGGTGATCCCAAAATCATATCTGTTAGAATTAACTCTAGCCCGGTTAATGGGTTAACGGGATTGTAAACAGAATTTTAATCGGATTTGTAACAGAGGAAGCTCAACGCGAGCCCAGGTTAACGGGTTCAGTAAGAAAAGCTCCGTATGATCACAGGCCACAAGCATGAACCAGCCACGGTAGGAAGCACAGCACAACTTTCCGACGGTCTCTGGGACGGGAATCTTGTGTATCTATCTTGCCAGAGGTCATAGAACAGCTGGATCTCGTTTTTATTTGTAGGGTGTATGTATGCTGGATACATCAGCCACGGTGGCTGAAAAGGGAGGTGGCGTGGTTTCGCAACAGATGCGGAGCGCCACGGAGAGCAAACTGCACGAAATCGAACATAGTCGGTAATGGATTTGATCTTTTCTGAAATCAAATTCAGTTCTAGTGGAGGGAGATGGACCCATTTTGGAAGACTTTGTATTTACTCAATTGGTTAGTTTTTGTTTTGAATTCAAATTAATAGAGGGTCATGAAAGAAGAAGCAGGTAGTGAAAGGATTTTAGTAGAGATTCTTATAAGAGGAGAAGAGGGGATGCTTAATTAACAATTCAATATAAAAATCCTAATCTCAGGTCTCTTGGAAACCAAAAGCCCGTAGTTATTTTTTATTGAATTTAAGTTCAATTTTATGTGTATATGTACAGGCGGTCTTGAAAGGAATCCTAGTGATCTGTGCCTCAGTGCCTCCCCACGACTTTTCATTTCCCCAAGGAACAAACACATGCATAATGTCATAATGACACTAAGAAATAACAAAATATTTAGGATTTCATATCCGTATTGAGCTGGTATATCGACTTACGTGGCGTATCTTTTTCTCTCTGATACACTCTCCAATACGTCCCGATACTTCCGGATACGTCATGATACCTGTACACCGTGTGAAAATCCATGGACTGTGCGACTTAGATCCACCGTGAGCAGCGAAACTTCTAAAAAAATAGCATATTTGCTAGAAGCAAGAATCGAACCCTGTTGACTTGTTGGTTGAGAAACCAAAGGCATCTACCCACTACACTAACTATCATTTGTTGCAAATGTAATTTACAGGATAAAAATGTATTTACAAGACTTTATTAGGTTATTGCTGTAAAACTGAAAATACTCCCTAGTAGAAGGACTTAAATGAAAAATAAAACTTATAAAAATGGAAGGAAAATTGGGCTAAGACTTAAACCAAGTTTTAATGCATGCTGGATTCGAAAATGGAATTTTGCTTGAAATCAGAAACTGGATTTGTGAAACTTAAAATGTGAAATCAGGACAGATTTTATACTTGATAAACACTTAAGGGCTAATTAGAAAATTAGTGGCCTCAATTGTCTAAATGGGCCTCTTGGACTAAGCCTTTCTTTCTGGGCTATAATACTTGAACTGGATTTGTGTGGCCGAAATTAAAAATGAAACTCAAATTATATAATTTAAGCCCACCTCGAGATGGCCTTTCATTTGATTTGAGGAGGGAATGGATTTTAAAATAAAAAATTTAGGTAAAACATCA
>JAJGRW010000227.1:847826-878199 GCA_025461045.1 Carex parvula | reverse complement strand
CATTAATTGTATCAAGGTTAACGTTAAACAGTAAATAGAGAGACTATGGTTCAGGTTCTATCTTTCTTAATTATGCAAAATATAATTCGACGTCTCTCTATTTTGCATGCGGCACTGTTACTGTCGCTTACAGCCAAGATTGTCCCACAATTACCCGCATGCGGCACTGTGACTATCCCCAGGGTGTGCTAGGTGTTGCTTATGCGATTTGAAAGATTTTCGATCTTGCAATCGGCTTTTGGGCTATCAAAACTAAAGTATTTCGGTACGCAATTATATTTTTTCCCTATACTACCCCATTGTTGAAATATCCAAAAGACCCTACCTAATCTAACTTCTTCCTAATAAAATTTACACTATTCTTCCGAGGGAGCTCACTGGGTTCTAACCCTAGTCTTTGAACTGCTACCAAACCTTGTTAGCCGAAGTGTTTGGAGTACTTACATACATTATTCTCTCACACAAGGATGCAACGACTTAACACCTATTGGTATGTGGAGAGTCATTGGTATGGGTGAGGGTTTATCCAAACGGCTTTGGACAAAGGCTATCCAGCCGGACCTAAAACCGTCTGATCAGCATCGAAAACCGCACGGACATTTAGATTCAAGGAACCTTTTTAATTTATTAAGTTTTAAATAGATTTGTACGAATCTCAATGCAAATCAGACGTTCAAGCTTGACTTTGGATGGGGCTTTGTCCAAAGCCCTTTGCACAAAACCCAATTCCCATTGGTATATAGTTGACAGAACTATGTATGCAAAGACGTAATAAAAAGGAATTCAAATATAAAAGGAAACACAAATCATCACAAACAAAACATAAACATATATTAAACATACATAAGAATTCAAGTACAACCCTCACCTAGAGATGAGAAGTTTAGCTTCTCATGCCAATGTCAAAATAAAAGAAATAAAATAAGGAGAAATAATTACAACCCAATTAGAGATGAAAAAACCTTTGTCACCTTAGATGACGCATTCTTCTCCTGCTTGGCTTCTGATAGCTACCATCTCTCTTTAAGTAACTCTTTAACCTAATCTAACAATGAGGAATATTGCTAGTCTACTACTATGGCCTTCCTAAATGAGAGGTGAAGTAGTGGGGGACGTTGGGTCCACCCAAGATTGGATAGATGAAGCAAAAATAACTATCTCAGGTTGGCTCTTAAGAAAATGCGTCATTCTAGAAGGCCCATCAGGAATTCTCGCTTTTCTGGAAGGCCCATTAAGAAATCACCTATTTTTAGGACAGTCCATGGATCGTGCAGTATAGGGGAGGCCGAACGTCTTCCTGACTTAGTAGATTTCTTGTATTTTGTCATTTCGCATGTTGTGCAATTCGTGTGAGGTGTTGCATGCTCCATGTAATGTCCCATTTTGATGCCTTATTCTGTTATCGCCTAAATACGACACTTTTGCTCTGTTTTTGCCTAAATATGCAATTTTCTCAAAAAAAATGCCAACAAAAAATCTAATAACACATTTGCGCGCGGTAAATAAATTAAAAAAAATGACTACTTTACATTCGCTTTTGATCAATTTCGGAAAAAAAAGATAATGATTTTAGCTATATGTTTTGGCTTCATCAGGCAACTAATCAATTATATTGCATTTTTTGGATGTAAAAATTGTTAGGTATTTTTACAATGCTCATTCTTTATTTTATCCACAGAGTTAGTAAATAAATGCACTGGATCCGTTCAATAAATCTTGATATAAATTGCACCCACACAATAAAAATTATCATAAAAGAACACATAATATGTGTACTTAATTGATAAGATCAGACTTTAAGAGCTACATTTTCTCTCTTTAATGTAACCTCCAGCGGTCCCTGGGTTGGAACATAGAGGGGCCTCTTGTATTAAAGAAACCGTACGTATTGGTACAACTGCCAACTAAGAATGGCAGATCTCGGGTGACATCGTCACTGGTTGCATAGTTAATTTGGAAGATGATAATTGTTAAAACAATTTTTTTCAAATGTATACCATTCTTTGAGATTAATATATCATTTTTAGACTATGTCATATATATATAAAGTATAGATAGTGTGATCTTAAATCCATGAAAGAGGAGAACGGAGTAGGTCCGATGCCCATCGGACCTGCTTTTAGGTTCAACAAGCATGATGACTGTCCGATCTAATTTAAGATTTGTGTGTACGAAAATTGAAACAGACATGTACGAAGTTTAAAGCATTCCGTACGAATCTTAAAGCAAATCAACGGTGATTAAACCCATCGGACCTACTCTCAAGTGATCAAAGAGATTCATGTGAGCATAATATTATCAAATAATTCATATTTTCATTGTCATATTCTTGTCTAAATACTTGTAGTAAAATTTAGAATAACAGAAATCATGACAATGCATACAATACGCAATGAACAGACATAATTTAATTGTCAATACCTTATTATTGTGATAAACAAGCTATACAAAAAACAATTAAAGTACTTTCAAATAGTTCTCTAAAATTAGAGCCTATTAAGTAGGATCAAGATAGTAAATATATTTTTATATTAATAGGTGTCGTCGTGTTTTTTTTTTCTTTTTTCTTTGAAACAAGGCTATCAAAAACTTGGTTTATCTTGATACCTGAATATTTATCTTTATTGTATTATTAAAGCCTAACAAATTTTAGGAGCACCAACAAATTATGTTAAAACTAATGCTCAAATTGTGGAAAAAGAAATTCCAATGCGCCAAGCATATGGCCACCAAGTCATCCTCTAGTCCAGGTGAGATTTTTCCAATGATTGTTTTATATTATGTTATCTTTCTCATTTAAAATCAATTTGTTTTGTTCAATTATTTTTCTTGTGCTTAAATTCATTCAAAGAGTCAAGATAAAAAATTAATAATAACCCAGAACTTTGTTGTTTAGCATTGTCTATATATGTGGAATTGGGCTAATCTTCCTGATAACACATGTTGGTTGAGATTGTGAAAAGGGTGTGCTATGTTGATCTTTTAACATTTGGTGTAGTTTACAAATCGTGGCGTTTGATGTACATTAATCGTTTTCTTTGTCTTCCTAGAAATACACTTCTCGGAATTTCAATATTATTGTTCTGCAAACCAGATTCACATTCACAGAAGTATGTTAAAATGAGTAGAGAACTAGCAAATAATGAAATCTTTATGCCAGAAGCATCTAACAAGTGGCTTTGTGGATCTTAATGGGGTTGGCTTGTTCTAAAAGGTATTGATGATAAGTATGTCTTAATGGGTGCTTTAATGTGTTGCAACATTATAGATCCAAATTCTACAGAAATTGTTGCTATGGGAAAAACATGTAAATTTTACTCTGATAGGAACAACTTGGTCATGACATCAGAACGCCTACTACTAGTCTCATGAATATATGGGGAATATAGCTTTGATGTTCATTCACTACAGAAATGCAAACAGTTGTCTCATAATACATGGCCCCCGACTATCTATTTGCATATTCCTAATAAAGTTGATAAAACACATCATAGATGGTTGAGATAGACTCCATAGGTGATCAATCGTTATTCATAGGAAATAACGGTTCATTCTCTCTACCAACACAAAGGCTCAGTGGTCGAGCAAACTACATCTACTTCATAGATCGTCGTCACTTAATTTCACGCTCGTGGTCATTGTATTGGTATGTGTGATATTGCAAAAAAAATTGTTTTCCTTTACAACGAAAAAGTTCAGGATGAACTTCTTTCGTCATTTTGGGTGACCCCAACTCCATGGTAACTAGTCATTAATGTTCTGAGACACTTTTTAAATATAGCATGGGCAATTAATATTTTATTAGGTTGTTTATTTATTTATTTTTGAAGTAAAAGTTATAAAAAGCCACCTATATATACAATTTCATCAATGGAAGTTGAATACAAATAAGCTGTACAGTCCATCATTTTCTTTGGTTTCCCTCAATTTTATTTTTTTGTTATTTTCTGTAGTAGTAAATCACTTTTCAAACAACAAATCAGAATCATTAAATTTAATTTACTTTGCAAGTGATACATTTATATATTAAATTTGTAAATTTTCATTCAATTAGTATATTCTCAAAGTAGCAAAAAAAATGTGAAGGTTAAGAAGTTTGTTTGATGAATTCAATGTTTTATTATCAATAAATTGCTTGACTCAAATTTGAAAATTCAGAAATTAATTTTATATATATGGAAGCTATTACTTATGAAAAAATCAGTTTCAATAATTTAAATTCATCATTATAATGTCAATTCGATGAGTTTTAAAATCATGCTAGGAATAATGAATTTAAATTCGTACTAGCTAGTTTTTTACCCGAGGTCAGAAATCAGAGAAGCTGAAATTTCAGTGAGCAGTCCTGATTTTTTACTAGATTCAAAACCAATTTAGAGAAAATAGCTACATGGCATTTTTGTTCATTATATCAAAATAAAGGTATGGAAGTCTAGTTTTCAGATAATATAATTTCTCCATACAAAAATATTACATATTGGTATAGTTTTAACGATTAATTGACAGAGGTCAGAAATCAAAAAAGCTGAAATTCTAGTGAGCAGTCCCAATTTTTGACCAGATTCAAAATTCAATTTAGAGAAAATGGCTAAATTTATTTTTGTGTTCGTTATATCAAAATAAAGGTACAGAAGTCTAGTTTTCAGATAATATAATTTCTCTATACAAAAATTTTACAGATTGGTACAGTTTGAACGATTAATTGACAGAGGTCAGAATATTACAGATTGGTCCGGTTCTACACGGTGCGGTCTGGGTTTGGTCCGGGTTTGGTCCGGTCTGGTTCTACAAGGTTCAAGTGAAAAAAATTCGACCCAAAGCCTTGCTAGACCCTTTTCTAGCCACGGTCCGGTCCGGTCCGGTTCTGGACCGGCCGGTCCATTTCAATACACTAGCTAGTTTTATTAATATGTGTATAGAAAGTGATTGCACTTGTGTATGTTTATTCAAAATCAGTTCAATCTAGATACAATAATTATACCTAAATGATTAAAAATCATTGTAAATTGTTTAATTTTGATTAGGCAATGATGAGTCCAAAGTGAACTACTACTTTTAAATATTTAAAATCCTAATTTCTACTTACGTTCATATCACAAGCGCGTGATCTTACCATGTAGTATGATTGGAGCATCGATCTACAGGAATAGTGTATTAGATTTTAAATAATTTTCACTAGTCTAGGTTATCTGAGTTTTTAAAAAGTTTGATGCGGTGGCGCTAATTGCAATCAAGGTTAAGGTTAAACAGTAAATAGAGAGCCTCAAGGTTAGGATCTATCCTTCTTAATTATGAAAAATATAAATTTCGACGTCTCTCTATTTGGCGTGCGGCACTGTCACTGTCACATGCGGCCTAAATTGTCCCACAGTTATCCCGTATGCGGCACTGTCACTATCCGCAGGGCATGCTGGGTGTTTTCTTATGTGATTTGAAAGGTTTTCCAATGTTGCTATCGGCTTTTGGGCTATCAAGACTAAAATATTTTAGGTACGCAATTATATTATTTCCCTATACTACTTCATAGTTGAAATATCCCAAAGACCATATCTAATCTAAGTGTTTTCTAATATAATCTAAATATATAATTTACGCTATCCTGCCAAGAGAGCCCACTGGGTTCAAACCCTAGTCTTTCAACCGCTGCCAAGTCTTGTTAGCTGAAGTGTTTGGAGTACTTACATGCATTATTCTTCTCACACAAGGATGTAATAACTTAACACCTATTGGTATGTGGAGGGTCATTGGCATATAGTAGACAGAACTATGTATGCAAGGACGTAATAAAAAAGAATTCAAAATATAAAAAGAAACTCAAATCATCATAAACAAAACATAGACATATATTAAAACATAATTAAGAATTCAAGTACAACCCTCATCTTGGAGATGAGAAGTTTAGCTTCTCATGGCCATGTCAAATAAAACAAATAAAATAAGGAGAACATAAATTACAACACAATTGGAGATGAAAAAACCTCTGCCTCCTTAGATGACTCATTCTTCTCCTACTTGGCTTTCAATGGCTACTCTTCTCTGTCTAAGTAACTCTCTAACCTAACCTAAAAATAAGGATTGCTAGTCTAAAACTATGGATTTGATACAATTAAACACGCATACTAAATCCTATTGCAAGAAGGGTATTTATAGCCTTTCTAAATGAGACGTAAAGTAGTGGAAGTAGTGGGGGATGTGGGGTCCACCCATAATTGGATAGATGAAGCCAATAATAGCTATGATAGTTTGGCTCTTAAGAAAATGTGTATTTCTAGAAGGCCCATCAGGAATTTGCGCTCTTCTGGAAGGCCCATTAAAAAATTGTCTATTTTTAGGACAATCGACGGATCGTGCGGCATCAGAGTATGTCGCATGCGGCATAGAGGAGGCCACACGGTTTCCTGCCTTAGCAGATTTTTCTATATTTTCGCCATTTTGCATGTTGTGCACTTCATGTGAGGTGTTGCATGCTCCATGTAATGTCCTATTTTGATGCCTTATTCGAAAATGCCTAAATATGACAATTTTGCTCTGTTTTTTCCCTAAATATGCTACTTTCTGAAAAACCTGTCAAAAAAACCTAAAAACACGTTTGCAGTAAATAAATTGAGAAAATAGCTACTTTGCATTCGCTTTTGGTCATTTTCCGAAAAAAAGACAAGCTATATGTTTTGGCTTCATCACACTCCCAAGTTTAAATTGCTAGACTAAAATTTGAAAATTCAGAAATTAATTTTATATGCAAGCGCTATCATTTATGAACAAATCAGTTTCAATAATTTAAATTCATCATTATAATGTCAATTCGATGAGTTTAAAATTATGCTCGGAATAATTAATTTAAATTCATATATACTAGTTTTATTAATATGTGTACACAAAGTGATTGCGCTTGTGTATGTTTATTCAAAATCAGTTCAGTAAATTAGATACAAATATTATCTCTAAATAATTAAAGTGCATAGTAAATCGTTTAATTTCGATTAGGCATCAATTATATTGCATTTTTTGGATGTAAAAATTGTTAGGCATTTTTACCATGCTCATTCTTTATTTTATCCACAGAGTTGGTAAAATAAATGCTGTGGATCCGTTCAATAAATCTTGATATAAATTGCACCGACAACATAAAAAATAATCATAAAAGAAAACATAATATGTGTACTTAATTGATAAGATTAGACTTTAAGAGCTACATTTTTTCTCTTTAATGTAACCTCCAGCTGTCCCAGGCCTGGTTGGAGTAGACATCTGCTAACGGGTACCTCGGGCAGGGCAGACCCGTACCCGTCCCGGGCAGCGGGCAGGACGGGTACGGGTACAACGGGTAGGCGGGTACAACGGGCACGGGTAGGCGGGTTTTTTTTGAAAAACTCCGCCCTGCCCGTCTCAAACCCGTGCCCGTTGCGGGTAGACGGGTACAACGGGCAAGGGTACAGCGGGCACGGGCAGGACGGGCACGGGTATTTTTTTTTTTTTTTTTGCTGTTTTCTGTTTTTGTGTTTTGATTTGTTTTCTTATTTTTTTTACCGTGTCGTACGAATATTATTACGTGTTTATAATTCGACTTTTAAAATCTGAATAGTTCAATATCAAATATTGTATATATATATACATAAAATTATCAAGTCACATCTTTATAATTCCTAAATAAATAAAATTTGTAACCCATATATAAAAATTATTTGTGCGAAAATTTGTATATTTATTCGACTAAGTACAAGTCTAATTATTTATTTCTTTACAGGAGTAATTTTATACTAAAATACGCTAGATTACTTGAAATTATGTTGAATTACACTATATTACAATAAATTATGTTCAATTATACTAAATTACGTTAAATTACAATAACCTTCGCTAATTATGCTGAAATACGGTAAAAAAAAACACTAAACTACACAAAATTACGCTATAGTAGACTGATTTTGCTCATCTTTCATGAATTATAAAAAATAGTAAAAAAATTCCAAAAATAATAAAAATTGGTAATCTGCAAGTTCATTATGTAACTAATTTACTGAGCTACTTGGATTGAATGATAGACATGAAAATCTTAATCGGAAACGTCAACTCAAGTTTTGAGGCTCTTCCCTTAGTTTTTTGACGAATCTGACGGTCAGATCGGGCTGGAAAGGAAATTAGCTTGGTTTTGGGGCTATGGAGCTCATGTCAAAATTTCAGCCCGATCCGACGGACGGATCAAAAGTTATGCCCTTTTTTGTCAAAATTTCATTTTAAATTGATAATATATTTCTAAACGTTCATTTATTTTTAATAGGTTAAATAAAATATAAATCAAAAATATCTTAAATCAATTACTTTAAAACAATAAACATTTTAAATTGATAATATATTTTGTAAACATTCAATTTAAATTGATAATATAAATCTAAATCTCAATTAAATAAAAATTCAAATCTAAATTTATATGCAAATTAAATTAAATCTAAATTGAATATAAATCTAAATCTAAATTAAATAAAAATTCAAATCTAAATTTATATGCAAATTAAATTAAATCTAAATTGAATATAAATATAAATGTAAATTAAAATTTAAATTGAATCCAAATCTAATTTAAATCTAAATTAAATTAAATAAAATGAAACTTCTCTGTAGCCAAAACTACTCAGTGCGCAACATTAACAGAGCAATATTCATGCAGCGCAATATTCACAGAGCAGGTTTAGCTTCATGCAGCGCAATATTCACATGCATTGCTATACTCAGTGCGCCGCCTGTAGCCAAAACTGCTCTGTTAACAGTAGCCAGTGGGGGGAAAAAATTCAAAATTTCTAGTTTCGGCGGGCAGCGGGCAGCGGGTACGGGTACGGGTACGGGCACGGGTACGCGGGTGCGGGTACACCCGTGGCGGGTGCGGGCAGACGGGCAGCGGGCACGGGTCTGCCGGGTACGGGTACACCCGGGTTTGGCACCAAAACAGGCCACCCTGCCCATTTCAAGCCCGTACCCGTGTACCCGTTTACCCGGGTATACTCCGGGCACCGGGCACCGGGCGGACCCCGGGCACCGGGCACGGGCGGACCGGGTTCGGGTTACCCTTAACGGGTACTGTCAAATGTCTAGGTTGGAGGTTGGAGCATAGAGGGGCCTCTTGTATTAAAGAAACCGTACGTATTGCTATTACAGTACTTTTTAGTTTACTGCCATTTCTCTAATAAAAAAACCCAAAATTGGTGCTATTCCTTTATGGCCCATTAAAAAAACCGTATTGGTACAACTGCCAATTAAGAATGATGGGAAATGATTCTCGAAAATGATTTCAGCAACAACCTGGCATTCCACAGATTAATTAAATTTATTCTTGCAATTAGACTAAGCATCAGTATGCTTTCTGGGCTGCTCGATCGTCTATATAATCAGAACATCTTTGCCTAGGATAGTCATCTGCACAAGCTAATAATATCCTCTTACACTGGTGCACATTTTAAAAGAGAGAGAGAGAGAGAAGAGAGAGAAATGGCAGTTGAGGTGGCTGTGGGATTTGCGTTGGGCAAGCTTGCGAATATCATGATGAAAGAATGGGAGTTCTTGGGTGAGGTTGGGAAAAAAGTCAACCTGGTGCAGATCGAGCTATTCCGAAACCAGTACAGCCTTAGAGGTGCAACAAATTCAAAACACAATGGAGATGCGAGGGTGCATAACTGGCTGAATGAGCTCTGTGACGTGGCATACCATATCGAGGATGCAATACATACATTCCTTCTAGAACTCGAAGATTACCACAAAAAACCCAGCTTTTTGCAAAAAGTCAAGAAGATGTGGAACAAACCCTCAAAGTTGCATATCCTCCACAAACTTGGCACTGAGCTCGATAAAATCCAAAATAAACTCATAGGGATCTCTAAGAGCAGGGTCGACTTCGGATTCATAGAACCCGAAAACATTGTGGGAGAGGACTACAGATTCATAGAATGGCAAAGCATTGTGGGAGAGGCAGTCACAATGCCTGTTTGGAGAGCTACTTATCAAGAGGTAGATGACACAGAAGTCGTAGGCCTGCAAACTGATAAGAACAACATTCTGAACCTGTTGCGTGCTGAGGACGAACCTAGGCAAACCGTCATAATCATCACGGGCCCCGGCGGTCTTGGAAAAACCACCCTTGCACGTATTATATACAAAAGGCAAGTGCATATTTTTATTTTTCAACTGTGATTCAATGAGATAAATATTTGCCAAATAACATCAATAAGTAAGAGTTAGTCTAAGTTGCTATGTATAGTACCGATCTACTGGTACTACTATTATATATTATGAGTTTGATGATTTAATAGTTGATCCTAACTGCTTCATTCGAATAATAATTATAATAATTATTTTGACAATAATAATATCATTTTTATTAGCCTATATTTTGGTACTGCAAGATATCTATGCAACTACCGTCTCATAACTTATTTGTTAATAATACTTATCTATAAGTTTTATAGAAATTACAAAAACTAATTACGACAGTAATGTTAAAAGATATAGATAAATATATGCAAAAATTATAGTGGTTTGAAAATTTTCATTAGATAGTCATTTCTAAGAAATAAGTAGATCGATGGATCATTCTAGATAATTATTGGATGGGCAAATCATGAAATAGTAGGTAAGCGGTTCGCTAACTGACCTTCAAAAAAAAAAAATTATTGGATGGGCAAATCAACTTTTCTTTTAATTTATTGCAAAGTAATTGCTAAGATTTTTGTAATACATAGTTGAAAAAATGACTATTGTTCAAAAACCGTTTTAAAAATTAATCTAATAGTATATCTTGTTTGCTTGTAACCAGTGCCAGAGCAGATTTCGAGTATCATATAATGCTGTCAATCTCAGCAACGTTCAGTCTAATTGATCTCTTGAGAAAGATGCTACTCCAGCTCAAAGATTATATACCGGACAACCAAGATGAAGAAGATTTAATCATTGAACTCAACAGGATTTTAAGAAGCACAAGATATCTGATTATTCTAGATGATGTGTGGTCGGAAGATCTGTGGACACAACTGGAAGCTGTATTGCCGGATGTCAAGAACGGGAGTCGCGTTCTGATGACTAGCAGGTCTAACAATGTTTGTCAATCCGCTAACCTCAAAATGGTACCATACAAACTCAATTTGTTAAATGATAGGGAAAGCCTAGCTCTTCTCCTCAAAAAGGCTCTCCCTCATCAAAAACCTAATGAAGAATGCTCTAGCGATCTCCTTGAGCTTGCTAAAAAACTATCCAAAAAATGTAAGGGGTTACCTCTGACCTTGATAGTACTAGGTGGAATCCTTTCAACTAAAGAACAAAACTGGCATGAGTGGGAGAAAGTGTTGCGAACAATGGATGGGCTCCCAGACGACAGTGTCAACATGTATGTTCTAGCCATGAGCTACGAAGATATGCCTTATTATCTCAAGGCATGCTTCCAATATCTTACTTGTTTTCCTGAAGACTATGTGATCTCTGCAAAACGTCTGATCATAATGTGGATAGCAGAGGGGTTCATACCACACGATAAGAGGAAAACATTGGAGGAAACAGCTGAGAACTGCCTCGAGGAACTTTCTCGAAGGTTATATACTTCATTTCCCTTAATTTTTATCATGCATCTATACAATGCTATTGCAATCTTTTTGGTCACTTATTAACTACTTCATAGAACACACTTTAGGTATACTTGATATTTACTCCAATTTTGTTTTACAAAATAATAGCAGTAGATAGAGCATGTGTTCAAATGCCTCATGTCTTTCATGTCTTAATCGTGTTTCACAATTTTATATCTGTTTTGAAGTCCAAACAATTGATCTTAACCTTTCAACATGATCTTTATATTAAAATGTGCTTGGAAACCAAATTTTATATATTGTTGGATATTTTTTACTATTTTTTTTAGATAGCTACAAGATAGTTGTTTTTCAGCAAAATTCTCGACCATCCAAAAACAACAATTTTGTACCTATCTAAAAAATAGTAAACAATTTCAAAAAAAATTAAAATTTGATCTCCGAGCACATTTTAATATAAAGATCAAGTTGAGCAGTTTGAATTGATTGTTTGGATTTTTAATACAGAGATAGGTGTGAAAGGCATGAGGCAAGTATATTTTTTCCACGAAAAAATCTATTAAAAAACAAACAAAAAGTTCGAGTGAAATGGAGTATAAAACAAAATAAATAAGCTACATTACCTTATTAATACACTTTATCAATCCTTTTGCAATAAAATATAAGTTTCATCGATCTGTTATTACAAGTATGATACACCTCCTTTCTAATTTTGTGATTTATTCTCTAATAAGTAACTTCTACCAAGTGTTCTCAATTTTTTTATCTTAGTGCAGGAATATGATTCAAGTATCAAGCCGATCCATATCTGGTTCGATCAAGTATTGCAAAGTGCATGATCTTCTCCTTGACTTAGCAATTCATAAATCTAGGCAAGAAAACTTTGTTACGGGTTTTTCTGTCAACCAGCCCAATAGAGGAATCCGGCGTTTTTCACTTCAATACTCTGAATCCAACCATAGGAGTGAACGATCCATGAAATATGTAGGTCCAAATACCCGTTCTATTCTAATGTTTGAGTGCCTGTCTTTACCCAACTTCTCTGATTTTAGGCTACTTAAAGTTCTAGTACTTGAAAATTGCGGAACATACGGTGGTGACCTGCAGGTCAGGGGCCTAGATGAGTTGGTTCACATAAAATACTTGGGGTTAATAGATTGCAAAATTCCCATCGCCAAATGTTCCTTTCATCGTATGAAAGCTCTCGAAACCCTAGAAATACGGGGATATACTGAATTACTTGATCATGATGCCTTATGGACAATTGGAACATTGAGGCATGTACTGGGTAATTGGATTCTCTATAGACCACCATCAACCATTGACCTAAGAAATCTCCAGAGCATGAAAACTGTATGCCTTCCGAGAACATGGGATGGGAAGTTTCCCGTTTTAAACAACCTGCATAAATTAGGTCTTTATAATGAATTTGACGATTGGGTTACAGTGACCAATCTACTGGAAGTGCTGCCTTCTCTAGTCTCCCTAGCTATCCGGATCCATTGGGAGAATATTCTCCCATTGGAGATTGTTTACCCAAAAGCACTCCCAAATTATCAGAATTTACAATCTCTATCCTTGTATGGGGAGTGGCCCGAGGCCGTCAACTTAGAGGCTAGCTCGTTTCCACCGCACCTCGTTAAATTGAAACTTGTATATCCCAAATTTAAGCAAAATCCAATGCCGGAGCTTGGAAAATTGAAGAGCTTAAAGAAACTTTCCTTGTTAGGATATTGTTTTAGGTACGATAGCCCAACAATGTGTCCAGCAGGATTCCCTGTCCTACAAAATTTGATAGTGCTTGATTGGGGTTACGAAAATGATTTCACGGTGGCAGAGGGGGTCATGCCAAAGCTTACATACGTCACAGTCCCTCGAAACTTTAAGTTGCACATGCCTCCTGAGCTACAGCATGTAACTATTAATTATCGGTATTATTGATTTGTAATATGGTGCACTGCAGGGTGCTTGTCTTATGAATTTTTAGGTTTCGTGGAATGTAAACCACAAACAATTACCTAGATGTAATATTGGCCTTCTTCGATTAAATTTTCCTTTTGTTTAATGTTCCATTACTATTTTGATAGACAGACTATTTAATGTAACAACAAAATGAGTGCTCCATCGTGGTAAAACATATTAATGTAAGCTAACAAAATCGAATGACTTGGCATATAGCACAAATAAGTATATTTCGAAAAAGAATTAATTGTGTTAAGAAATTATTAAATACAAATTTATTTTATAAAAATTATATATATATTTTTTTAAAATATATATTTTTACTAGATATATTTTTTGTTCAAACGACTGTCAGCAGAAAACTAGTTACAGCCGTTTTTCCTCCAGCTTCCATACCCACCTCATTCGTACCGGCCTCGCCCAAGACTTCATGGCCACCAGTCGCCTCCTCTCCTTCACCTCCACCTCCCCCTTCGGTGACCTCTCCTACGCTCTCTGTCTCTTGTCCCATTTTCCCAATCCCAACACCTTCATCTACAATATCTAATAAGGGAGTTCTCTAAATCCTCTACTCCAAACCTTGCACTTGCACTGTTTGTTGAAATGCTTTGCAGTGAGACAATGCCTCATAGGGTCACCTTCCCTTCTGTTTTTTCATGTTACTCTCGGTTGGGCTAGTACGCAGTGGAAGAGAGCTTCATGGCATGGTTTTGAAGCTTGGATTGGCTGGTGATATCTACGCGCGCAATGCCATCATGGCCATGTATGCTACCGGTGGTTATGTAATGGAAACTTCTGTGCTGTTTGATGAATGTGTGGAGTTTGATGTTGTTTCATACAATTCCTGATTATGGGTTTGGCAAGAAGGGGCAGGTCAACGAGGCAAGAGCGCTGTTCGATGAAATGCTTGAGACTTGAGAGGAGTGTGGCAACCTGGAGCACTATGATTAGTGGGTATACAAGTAATGGGAGAGACCAAGAAGCATTGCATCTGTTTTCAATTTTCATTGATGCAAAGTAAAGGAATGGAACCTAATGTCAATATATTGGTGAGCCTATTAGGGGTTTGTGCAAACTTGGGAGCAATTGATCAAGGGATCTGGGTCCATTTATACTTAGAGTTAGGGGAGAATAACATTGAACTTTACCCCCTCATAGTCACAGCAATTACAGACATGTATTGTAAATGTGGAGTAATGGAGAAAGCTCTTGAGGTGTTTGATGAAATTCCTACGAAAGCTTTGTCAACATGGAATTCTATGATTTTGGGATTGGATATTCACAGCCGTTACCAGGAATCAATTGACTTGTTTTCCATGCTACAAAATTCAAGATTGAGAACAGACAATGTCACATTTGTTGAAACACCCGGTAATATATATTTCTTTATTTATTTTGGACTTATTTATAATATAGAAAATACTGAAGGTTTAAATTGTAAAATAGACAAATTTAAATTAATGAAAACATGAGGTGGCATTATTTTGCCACGCGGCCACCATGTACACAAATGTACCCCCACCCTCTCGTAAATAAAATTCCTCTTTCTCTCTCTCTCTTGATTCAGTAGAGAAAACTAAAAGAAAACCGAAAAACAGAGAAAAAGAAAAGAGAAAATGCTTAAAAATATTTTGATATTAAGATTTGATTTCATGTCCGATTGGAATTCTGACTACGTAGCGTTGATTCCGAACTGTTGATTGCAATATGATTTGGATTTCTGGATTGATCGCTATCAGGTAACCGGACTTCTCTATAATCTGTGTTTTCATTTTGTTTGGTTGAATTGGATATTGGATTATGAGGCATATTTAACGGGATAGCGGGTCTGAGGTTCGAATTTGATTGTGAACTGATGAGATTGTGTGTACTGTGAATGTGGGAATGGTCTGTGAGAGACATTCCAAATACTGTGTGACTTGTTTTACTGATAACCTAGACCGACGTGCTATCGCCGGTTAAATATGTATGCATAATTTGATTTGAGTTTGTGTGGATTAATCCAGTCTGTTTGAATGGTTGTTTAATTAAGCCAATTATAGAGAAGCTGCGTCGTTAAATAACCGGTTACTGAGCTTTGTAGCTTATTCCGTATTGTTTCTTTGTGTTTTTGTTTGCGACGTAGGTTGACGGGACGAAGGATGGATGCGAGGGTGCCTCTCTTGTCGCGAGCCCCGGCCCGGCGGCGGGGTTGTGACAATTTTGGTATCAGAGCATTCGTTCCTCGGACTGTGTTTGGGTCCAAGTTTCGTTTGTTATCAATATTCCATCTGAATTTTGATCTATCTGATTTATGAAATTAATCTGAGAAGTTTGAGTATTTCCGTTTGATTAACAATTTCGAAATATTTGTTATTCGTGGTACCATTTGATTATTTATTGATTATTTATCGAATTCATTCATCTGATGACTTATTATTATTGAATTCTAATGAAATTGAAAGTGGTGAAAATTATTTCAAATTGATTATCTTCTCCGATTGATTTGTATCTGATAAATTCGATATGATTATAGTGTATTATGTCCCGATTGATTTGAGTATCATCCGTTTGAATTTTGTGGACAAAATTCTTTTTAAGAGGGGAAGAATTGAAACACCCGGTAATATATATTTCTGTATTTATTTTGGACTTATTTATAATATAGTAAATACTGAAGGTTTAAATTGTAAAATAGACAAATTTAAATTAATGAAAACATGAGGTGGCATTATTTTGCCACGCGGCCACCATGTACACAACTGTACCCCACCCCCTCCCGTAAATAAATTCCTCTTTCCCTCTCTCCATGTTGATTCAGTAGAGAAAACTAAAAGAAAACCGAGAAACAGAGGAAAAAAAAGAGAGAAAATGGTAAGAAATATTGTGATATTGATTAAGATTTGATTTCATATCCGATTGGAATTCTGACTACGCCGCGTTGATTCTGAACTGTTGATTGCAATCTGATTTGGATTTCTGATTGATCGCTATCAGGTAACCGGACTTCTCTATAATCTGTGTTTTCGTTTTGTTTGGTTGAATTGGATATTGGATTATGAGGCATATTTAACGGGATAGCGGGTCTGAGGTTCGAATTTGATTGTGAACTGATGAGATTGTATGTACTGTGAATGTGGGAATGGTCTGTGAGAGACATCCAAATACTGTGTGACTTGTTTTACTGATAACCTAGACCGACGTGCTATCGCCGGTTAAATATGCATGCATAATTTGATTTGAATTTGTGTAGATTAATCCAGTCTGTTTGAATGATTATTTAATTAAGCCAATTATAGAGAAGCTGCGTCATTAAATAACCGGTTACTGAGCTTTGTAGCTTATCCCGTATTGTTTCTTTGTGTTTTTGTTTGCGACGTAGGTTGACGGGACGAAGGATGGATGCGAGGGTGCCTCTCTTGTCGCGAGCCCCGGCCCGGCGGCGGGGTCGTGACATTTGTCGGTATCTTAATGGCATGTGGTCATTCAGGCAAGGTTAATAAAGCAAAACATTACTTCATAGAACCAGAGATCCGACACTATGTTTGCATGGTTCATGCATAAGGTCGAGCAGGTTTTTAACAGAGGCCGAGGAGTTAATTACCAAAATGCCAATGAAGCCTGACGTGGCAATATCGGGTGCTTTGTATTCTGCTTTAAAGATGCATGGGAACATAGAGTAGGCAAATAGCACAGATAAAAAGGTCCTGGAATTGGATGCATGGTTTTTCTTGTTCCTTCCCCTGCTATGGTACAGGCGACTGAAATGTTTTCTGGCAAGGAATCATAAACGAGGGGCTCCAATGGACATCGGACCAGACTCAATCCGTTTTGAAATTTGCGCAACCAGGTTTAATAGTTTATAATTTTAATTGTACGTATGAATCACAATGCGGATTGAACAACTTAGATCGAACATCAAAATAAATTTGATCTGATGTTTATTAAAAACAGCCTGCTTCCTTCTTGAGATGGATTCATATCCTCTGAGATACCTTCCATATACTGTGCATGATTTTGATCTTTGATTTATTTCTAGCAGCTGAAATCTTCTAATCACAAGTTATTCGGCCCGGAATACTTGATAGCTTGTTGGGCTTGGATGGACTCAATTGGGCCATTTTCAAGTGCTTTGTTGCCCATTTTCAAGTTCTTCTCAAAAATAAAAGGTAGAAAGGCAGGCCCAGGTTTTTAATCACATAGTTATTCGGACCTCTTGATTTTTCAGATGTCCATTCATAATTTTCAGCTGGTGAAAATGAATCAATGGTCAGGAATCTGTGTAGTTCAGCCTCTGTGTAAATTGATAAATGGACTCTGAACATGTTTGAGAGCTTGTTGGGCTTGGATGGACTCCAATTGGGCCATTTCAAGTGCTTTGCTGCCCATCCACACAAGGTTTTTTTTTCTTTAAAATCTTCAAATCAAAAGATAGAAAGGCAGGCCCAGAATTCATATCACCTAATTTATATATTTGTTTGGTGAAGTACATTGAAATAGTGGTAAAATCTGTAAATATATAATACACTTTTAGTTTATCACAAGACAAACTAATTCCAATATTATTATGGGAGGAAATAATAATGTGTGTTCAATAAACGTATAGTTTTTTTTTTTAATATTTCTATAGGGGTCAAGCTTCTAATTTTATATTTTTTGATAAATTATAAATACTGAACATTTCAAACAATATGAAATTGCTAAATGGGTATTGATCAGAAACAAAAATGGTAAAAAAAAAAGTTACTTCTCTCGTAATACTTAAATATTCAATCTCATGTCTATGTCCATAATATGAAGAGAGCAATTATAATCTCTTCGCAACATCATACGATATTTATTTTGAATAATTACACACAATAGTTTGGTAATTATCATTTCATCACATCTATATATAAAAACACTGGTAAAATTACAATTTGCAAAGAATGATAAAGAGATAGAGAAAAAAGACATTCATTAAATAATTGTGTCACTGTCTCTACACATACTATCTCTGTAGAGGTAAGTGATATGCTCGGATAACATATAAATATTGTGTGCTAATAAATAAATGAGTGGTGTGGTGAGTGGACAAAACAGACTATATTTTTCTTCTATAATAAAATAGATATAAGGAGATTAAAGGAAGGCGAAAAGAGAACGGAATAGGTCCGATGCCCATGGGACCTACTCTTAGGTTCAACGCCACGCTGACCGTCCGATCTAGTACAAGATTTGTACACACGAAAATTGAAACATACACGCACGGAGTTTAAAGTATATCACACGAATCTAAAAGCAAATCGATGGTGATTAAACCCATCAAACCGAGGTAGGTCCGATGGGTATCGGCCCTACTCTCAAGTCTTTAGAAAGATCAAGTGACCTTAAGTCTATTGCACTACTTATTATAATAATAATCCAGACTAGAAACAGCACATACTGACAGACATGGTACTTATAAAATGGAAGGAAATTAAAAGAAATAAGAAAACAAAACCTGCCACTCGTGTGAGTACACATGACTGTCAAGTGTCAATTAATGTCAATTCTCAACTACGCGTGCAGGAAACCGCGTATCACGTGAGAGGGGCCGTTGTCGCACGTGATAGGGTTTATCTGAACCAATTACAAAATCCAAATTAAAATTCAAAATTAAAAGTCAACTGCTCTGTTACATAATACCATGACAAAAGGTCAAATATAAGAATGTAAAAATGTCAGGTTGGCAGTATCATAGTGACAAATGAATTATTCGGATTCAGTTTGTCGGGTAAAAAATTGATTCGGGAATAATTCGGTATAATTCGGAAATGATTCGGAATTATCTAGACTGAAGATCTCAGTCCCACAAGGAAGCAAAAAAAAAACCAAAAAAATAATTTGGAAAAAGTTCACGTATAATTCGTAAAATTCGGAAAAAATTCGTAAAATTCGCGAATTATTCACAGATATTTAGTCAAAATTTGGTCAACCGGATAATTCGGCGTTCAGTTCGCCATCACTAAAAAAACAAATTATTCGCGAATCTTGTGACCCTAACTAGACACAACACAAGACACTATATCATTAATTATCCCAAACAACAATTAATCAATTTCAATTGATAAATTTATTTTCTTACACAAATATTTTTTTATAATGTTATTTCTCTAATTTATAATTTTATATTTTTTTTCCTAGTTTTTTTTACATTTTTATTTATTTTTCCTCCTTAAATAAACTTCATAAAACAGATAAACAAAATCAAATATGACAACGTGATCAAACATGATCAGTCACTTTGATCATAACATAATTTGATCATGATGTGGTTAACTTGTTGTAACTATTATCTGAAATTTTAAGCATCACACAGAACGATATATACAAAGTTGATTTAGTCACGGCATGACATAATACGTGACGTAATTTATATTTCTAGTCATACCCTTTAACAATTCTACTACTTACCAACAAGTTTTCCATATTTAATTCTAGTTGTTTCTTGCTGAAGAAACTTATTATTTGATGAAATCACAAATCATGAATTTCTTGTTTCTACACCTCAAAAGAGCAAACACCAAATAACTTTTTTGTTTAAGTCACATTCAAGTCAGTGTAAAATTACATTTATTAGTCAAACCAAGGTTATATATATAGTTTATCAGAATTTTTGAAGTAGTAAAGACAAAGTTATGTCAAAGTTTTGAAAAATAATATATGTCACAGTTAATGATGTCAAAACTTTTAGCAATTTAAATTTGATGCAGTTGCATAAGAAAATATTTAAAGTAGGCTTTTGGCTATTTGAAAATAAATATATATGGTGCAATTGAACATTGAATAATCAACCAACATAAAATCATTTGTCATTATATTTTTAGTGCAACTCTATTGACTCACACATTTTGAGTTGAAATTCTGAAACTAAACACTAAATGTCTTTAAATAAATTTCTCATTATATTTTTTCTTTCTAAATGTTTTCATTGCATTCACTTACACAAGAAATAACCACTAATTGATACTTTTTATGTGCATATGTAGAAAATAATATAAATTATATCTAACTGTTTTTTTTTTTACATATAAATTTTAAAATAATTATTATTAAAAAATAAACATAAAGAACTGAGACATAACGGAGACATAAAAAATGAAGATATTTAAACTCTCAAATGTTCGATTCTTACCAATATTCAATTTTGAGTCTATAAAAGAAAGACTATATGACAATAATCAGATTATCGGATGATCCATTAAGACTATATCATTCTAAATTTAAGAAAAAAAATATGATAATTTATATATCCTTTAATGGCTTCATGCACATTATATTTTATATTTTATATTTTTGTATTTTGAAGTTGGTCAAAGACACTTACTTAATAAATTTATTAATTTAATAAAAATAATATATATACAAGTTTGAAATGATTGACCAACTTCACAGATAGTTCAAGAGTCTCTGTGAAGCATATGATGGTTTTATTTCCTTCACTTGTTCTATTATTTATGTGAAATTAACAAAATTTTCAGACGAAGAAATTTAGTATGGTGGAACAAAATTTTAGGGAGACATAATTTTATAAGAGCATGATTCAAATATCTTGTGTATTTCATACTTCATTTGTGCCTCACGTTTTATGTTTATTTTCAAAGTCTAAACAGTCGATTCGAATATGTCAACATGATTTCCATATTAAATGTGTTTTGAAGACATTTTTTTTAATCTGATACAAATGTGGATTTAAAGAAGATCCGAAGAAAAATTGTTGGTTTGAAATTTTCTCCAGATAGATGAAGTGCCTGAGGGGATACTCTTCCAAGTTCCATCATATACAGAATGTGAATTGCAATTGGGGCTCCATAACAAAGCTATTGCAACAACAATTAGACACGTTCCACCTCGTACAAGTGACCCATTCAAGTCTCTACTTCCTTTCATGTTGAATAAGACGGAATCCAAGAAAAAAGCCATCGCTCAATCCATCCGTTGCTAAAAGAGCAAGATCCAGATCGGACGGTAGAGATTGAGCACCTTTATGATGTCAGGTGTTTTTCTTTTGTCACAGTTATCATGCATGGTTTGTTAGCTGCTAATTGTGTTTTACTATTACCAAAGGGCAAAGGCAGCTAAGAGTCAAACTTGACACGTGAAATAGCGACAGCGAGTCTCCTCACCACATTTATGGGGAGTGTCGACCAAGTGAGGTGGAGCCGTGGAGGGACCAATTTTGGAGAATTCACATCACCCCCGGTACCGTAATAGGGAATCGTTCTTTTTAACTTGGCACGAATCTCAAAGCCCAATAATACTGTCCCTCCGTCAGACCGAATGACAAACCGGCTGGGAGTTAATCTCAAACCATAAAGTGAAGGGAATCTTTTACGGTTCCGGGAAGGATATTTGCCCCAATTTTGGATGGGGAACATTGTCGTAATTTTTTAATATTATTTTTAAATTAAGTGAGGTTGTATACACTACAAGTTTGAAACATTATTTCCGAGAAAAAGTGACTATCTGCAAAAATATACCGACAAAAAAATATTTTTTCTATTAGCGACAGGAGTATCCACGAGAGTATACTGACAGTATTCCTCGTGGGATACTGTTCCATTATTGTAGTACTATGTATTGCATATTTTTGTATGTACTAAATTTTTATTTTAAAGTCCAACTAGTACAGTCGATCTGTACCGCTTAACATGAGTTTTATATGAAAATGTACCTGGATGTCAAACTTTACATTTTTAGAACTTTTTACTGTTATTTTAAATGTGTACAAAATCACATGATCTAAAGATTCTCGACCATTCACAAATAGTTAGTTTCTACCTATCTAAAATAAATAGTAAACAAATTTCTAGAAATTAAATGTAAACTTTGTCCTCCATGTACATTTTTTATATAGAGATCATGAAGAATGGTTCGGATCAACTATATAGACTTCGAAAATGAAGATATGCATCCATAGTACGTATGAATCAAAGTGCGCTATGTATAATACCGTAGCATTACTCTTTTAAATTAATAATGAATTTTCATATCACAAAGTTTTCTAATTTTTATGTATGAAAAAAATGACTTTATCAATTTGAAGTATTTATAAAACTATATATATTTTCTATAATAACAAAATAATACTTGTAAAACCAAAAATAAAAAATAAAATAGTAATCGTCTTGGTATTATGAATATTTAATTAAGTGTCAATATTATTTTTAAGAAAATACATTCTACAGATGAAAAGATCATAAATTATAAATGTTTTAAATTTTATACCTTACACAGTCGAGTGCCATTGTCACTGATTACATAGTTAATTGGGAAGATGATAATTGTTAAAATTAAAAAATTTAAAAAGTATACCATTCTTTGAGATTAATATATCATTTTTAGACTATGTCATATATATATATATATAGAGAGAGAGAGTGGCTAATATCAAAACGTTTGCATCAAGTCCCTCGTGCAACTAAGTCGTTTTCGGATTTTCAAAGTCCAAACGGTCGATCCGAGCCGTTAGATGTGATCTCTATATTAAAATCTGCTTGGAGACCAAATTTTACATTTTTTGGAATTTTTTTACTATTTATTAAGCCACTTTGAAAATTACTGATCACATGGTCCAGAATTTAATTGCACTGTTTTTACTGTTCATCCGGATAAGCAATTTTCAAAGTGGCTTAATAAATAGTAAAAAAATTCCAAAAAAATATAAAATTTGGTCTCCAAGCAGATTTTAATATAGATTGAACATCTAACGGTTCGGATCGACCGTTTGGACTTTGAAAATCCGAAAACAACTTGGTTGCACGAGGAGCTTGGTGCAAACCTTTTTGATATTAGCCACTCTCTCTCTCTCTCTCTATATATATATATAGATAGAGTGGCTAATATCAAAACGTTTGCACCAAGCCTCTCGTGCAACCAAGTCGTTTTCGGATTTTCAAAGTCCAAACGGTCGATCCGAGCCGTTAGATGTGAACTCTATATTAAAATCTGCTTGGAGACAAAATTTTATATTTTTTGGAATTTTTTTACTATTTATTAAGCCACTTTGAAAATTACTGATCACATGGTCCAGAAATTAGTTGCACTGTTTTTACTGTTCATCCGGATCAACAATTTTCAAAGTGGCTTAATAAATAGTAAAAAAAATTCCAAAAAATGTAAATTTGGTCTCCAAGCAGATTTTAATATAGATTGAACATCTAACGGTTCAGATCGACCGTTTGAACTTTGAAAACCCAAAAACAACTTGGTTGCACGAGAGGCTTGATGCAAATGTTTTGATATTAGCCACTTTCTCTCTATTTTTTATTTTTTTTATAAAGGATAAGAGGGGTATTTAATAAATTGCAAATGACCATAAAATGAGTAAGTATGTGAGTTTTTAAAATATAGAAGGGTAAATATGATATTATGAATTTTAAAAGGGCAAAATACTTAATTTTGGAAGTTTTTGAGGGGTATATATCAGGAATGGAAACAAAGCAAATTCGGAGCGGATAACACTGATAACTAATTTGTATCCACCTTTTAATAAGCAAATGCAAATACGAATTCATATAGTAAACGGATGTCAAAATTTAAAATAAAATTCTCCTTAAACGGATATGTATACAAAGTGGATAATCTACAAATACGGATTCGGATACGGATGCGAAACGAATAATGTAGGATAATTGCGTCATATGAAATTTAAAATACAAATACTAAATAAAAATATTAAAAAGACAAATTAGACAAAGAGGTGTCATGAACTTTGGAATGGAGAAGAGAAGAAGAGATAAAGAAATAAAAAAATGAAGGCAGCCAAGAAATAAGAAAGTGAGCAGTGAAGGCGCACTCCCAACTGGTCATTTGTATTTAGTTAATTCATTATTAAAAATAAATAGCGGATCTCGAGATCAACTCAGTTATCATGCATGTGCATTCATAAATGCGTTGTCTCTATTTGAAACAATAAACAAATAATCCCCACATGTATCATGCATGTGCTATTATACATGATGCTCTACCAGGTCTTACATTTTAAAAATAACTTCAAAAAAAATAACTAGAGGTATATTTACTAAAAGAACTTTAAAAAACAAATTGCCAAGGTATTTTCATCTAGTAAATTAATCTAATAACTAATGAATACTAAATGCAGTATTTACTATATATTGTTTATTTTGTAATTTTGTTATAAGGTTAATAAGAACTAACTTGAAGATAATTTATTTATGTATTTTAAATAGTTTGTGTTTTATCAAATTAATGGTTTTATTTCTGATATAAAAAAGTAACAACTATACGGTGGAGAACAACACAAGAAAATTTAAAAGTGAAAATATATCGTCAAAGCAAATCTCATTTGTACGAGGCATTAGTTTATTTGAAGATTAACTAAAAGACTATAAATATGTAGAATATCATGCCCAACAAATAAAAAGCAAAAGAAAGAGATGGCTGTCAAGATGTGATATCAAAGTTCTATAATTTAGATAATCACGCCAATTATAATACTTTTCAGTCAGTATTATTTTGTGTGAAAGATGTAGATTCGAAATCAAACTCTAAATAATTATATTCTAAAAAGAAAAAGCATAACTTAAGCCCTTTCTTTCAGTCAAAGGAAACGTTCATATTTTAATGCGAAATACAAAAGTAAAAGTACTTATATTTAAACACATATATTACTTATGAACTACAAATGATAAAGTTTGCTATATATCCTTAAAAAACAAAATCTATCAAAATAAAAACATGATAGTAATTAATACATCTTGCTAGATAAATATAATCAAAAGTAAATTAGTGCAAGTTAAATAGAAATAGTAAATAATTGAATATTTTGGGCCTAAATGAATAAAACAAAAGATGATAGATGTGTGACATGTGTCAATGATTTTCACCCATTTTAAGGGATGAAGATGTGTCTTACATAATTAGTTTTTCTTCATAAAAATATCGCATGACTCGTCTTGTGAAATGGGTCATTCACATTCTCGGATCTGTGAAAATAAAATATACATGCCATTATGCAAGATGCTTTAAGATAAAATGTCCTTTCACGCTTTACAACATATTTATATTATTTTTGAATTACTACCATAGATGCAAAATTGAACCCATCATTTTGTCATCGAATCTTAGCCATCCAACTAATTGAATTTTTTTTTTAAAGATTTGGTGGGATTAATTTGAAACAAACAGAAAATTTAGCATGAAACATGTTATAAATCAAGTACATTATCTATGACACTGACAACATAGTTGAACTTGTCTCCTATTCATTTATATTAAATTAGGACGTGGTAAGTTCTTCAAGCTGATATTTGATCGGTCGAAATTATATAAAGAATTGACTTAGGGTTTTGGCTTAAATTTAACCTAAAAATCTTGTATTACTTCTCTTTTGAACGAGAAAAAAATATTACTTTCGATTTTTTTAAGTCTAACTGCGTGACTTGAAGATATTGAGGATATGGAACAAGAATTGGAGAAATAGAGCCTCGACAGAGATTTTAAACTCTCACTTACATACCGCAATGAAACCCTAGTCTGCATTGCGGTCCGTAATAAAAAGATGGAGAAAATCGTTCAAGTCAGGAGATCAACCAAGACACAATACGGTCCACATTAGCTTAATGCGGCCCTGGTCGGAGATGAAATTGGCTAAGTACTGGGCAACAATACCTAAATATGGACCGCATTCATACCCTGTCTCACAAACCTCCAGGACAGAAATGCAGACGTCGACCCTACCCCTCATTAGGGTTATATAATCGCAAAAAATCAAGAGAGAGACATCTTGGAACAACTCGGAAGCAACAATTGAAGATTAGGGCACGATTCGGGACTCAAGGAAGATATTCTCTGACATGGTTATATTTTTCTTTCCTTTTATTGTTGTATTAATCATGCCTAGGAGAGGCTAAGTTACTGTCCTGAAGGTTTGGTTGTTAACTTTTAATACTTGTTGATGTTTAAGTTTATTTTATTCTGTATTCGTAATTGATTTTTCTTGGTTTAATTTCTTATTGCACGTTATCTTTACTTCTCCCTTAATTGCATTAAATTTAGTCTGCTACGGTGATAGATTGGTTCAATGATTTGAATTTGTCGTTTGAAGTCAATCCGACAGATTTTGGAGTTATGCTCACCAAACTTAGCTTCTTAATGAGCATAGTGCATGCTATGCAATAAAAAGAAAATCATTCATATTATTTTCTGAAAAAATTGATCTATCCAGAAGTTTCTCGTTAATAATAATTGATCTATGACAATGACAACATATTTGTGCTGTACCACAAAATGTCAGAAATGTCAACTATGACATATTTTATTCTTTCCATGGTTCTGGAACTTGGAATCGGAATCGGAATTGGATTTTTGACCATGGAATCGGAATCGGATGAATCGGCCGGAATCGGACAAGTTGACTCGGAAACTCGGATTTTTTTGGCAGAAACTTGTTTTGTAGCCAAAAAGTAGAAAAAATTGGTAAACAAATAATTTATAGAAAAACTATGTTAAGCCAAAATATTACACTCAAATAATTCACTAATTATATAATGTAATACAAGCATTACACACTTTTTATTGCCAGAAGCTATGCCGAGCTAGCTGGATCTTCTCATCGTTCTCTGTATTAAAATACGAATGGAGATATTGTTGTACATAGCCAAAAAATGAAGACATTAATGTAGTGCAAAATGAAAAATTATTAACATCCTCATATCCAACATATGGATTGTATGTGCTAGAAAATTCTCGATTACTACTTAAATTGTAGTTTGGTTGTACTCCATATGCAGATGAGTTTGAATCATATCCCCCACTGAACTCTGAGGTCCCACACATGCCATCATAAGAATTATTATTTCGGCTCCTTGGCACTGGTTCATTGACATCTCTATACCGTCTTCCTGTTGTTCACTATTTGAGGTAGGGCCCCGTGGTCGTTCCCTTTGCTGGTGGATTGGTTCCCTTTGCTGTTTGTTCACAGTGTGAGGAAGAGACTGTTTGGCTTAAAGTTCGAATGCCAATAGGCATTAAAATACGGAGAACAAAATATGAGCTAAGTACTTACTTCGATCTTGTTTGTGAATTGATGAATTGATATTGAAAATTAATGTTCCAACTTCAAATCGCTTCCGGCTACTTAGATGTCTCTACAAATTTATCACCTTTGAAGTTTGGTCTCCAATTTGTACAATATAAAAGTTACTTTTAACTTTAGTCAAATCAAAAAAGAAAAGAAAAACCGAACTATAGCAGCGCACGGGTGACTCGGCCAAAACTTTAGAGAAACAATTTTAATCACTGCCTTTGCTATTGACTTGTCCAAAACACTCGGCTGACTCGGGCAAAACTCGGTCTAACTTGGCTTAACTCGGTCTGACTCGGCATGAAAATCGGCTAACTTGGCCGAGTCAGCACTGTTTAACCGAGTTTGCTGAACAACTCGCAGGAGCGCGAAACCGGATGAAGCTCGGACCAGACACGATCGAGTCCAAGTTGACTCAGCCGAGTTTTCAAACCATGATTCTTTCTTCCTATATATTTGATCAATTCTACGATCAGCTTGTAAGTATAACACATTTAATAAAATGACCAATGATATTAAAAGAAAAGAAAAACATAACCATGACAGAGATTACAATAGTATAAAATATCAGTTAAAATGGGCCTACAAATTCTTCCCATTATACACTTCATAGCAATCAAAATCATAAATATTCAAACCATAATAATAAACTCACAATTAATAAAATTTATACAATACTTTTTCAAATTGATCCCTTTAAAATTTATCATCAGTTGCCTTAGATGATTCTCCATTACGCCAACTACGTACTCTTATACTTGTTGGGGAAGTTTCCGGGCTCGGGACATCCACAATTTCCACATACTTTAAATTATTAAATGATCTCGTGACCTCATTCCAGTCGGTTGGAAACAATATTTTCAAGAACCTCAGACGCAATATCTCCACTTTCCAGTTATCATTGCAAGGAATTTCAGTAAGGTTTCCACCTCTAACATATAATCTCTTCAGGTTATTCAATTCTCCAGGGTTGTTCAGCTTTGATAAATCAGCTTCTGGGTAACATCTCATATCCAACTTTCTAAATTCTTTGGTAAGGAATAATATGGTATCTTCTTACCTCCCCATATAATGGTCAATACCAAAAGGCTGTCTAGAGAATAAAGCCTTTGAAAACTTCAGGACTCAAAATATCGATCACAATTCTAATACTGAGCTTCCGAAGATTCTTTAATTTTGCAAGATCACCTAACATGCAGGACGGGTTTTTGTTTCCCATGCTGCCAATGACAAAACCCTTTAACACTTCTAATTTAGAGAGCTCACATACCCATTTTGGCATATGATCTAATAAGTAGCACTCGGAAATATCTAGAACCATTAGCATGTTGAACCATCTTTCTTGCGGTAGTGCCGATCTTATTAATTTTGGGTTTTTTTTGGACATTGGTTTTTGTGGTAATTTTTCCAAATTATGACAAGCCCTTAGGTCTAGTATCATCAGGTCTTCTAGTTTTCCAATTGATTCATAAAGCTCTACTATTCCCGAAATGCCTCGCAGGCTAAGGAACTTTATATTTTTTCCCAACTTGTTTAAAAAATCAATTTGGTCGACCTCAATATGGTCTTCTAACTTTATTTCTTTAGACCCAGTTTTCTCGACCCCAATGTGAATCCCGGTCTCTGTGGAATGATAACTACCAAGTTGAACAACCTCCAATTGATCATACTTGTTGCTAATGTCCATTATGACCTTGGAATTGAGGTACCTGTGGTCTAGATTTAGTAGCATTATCATGGGGTAATTTGTATCCTCTTTATATAAATGCCAAGTGCCTTCTTCCCCTTTCTCAGATTTAACGTAGCCATTTGTCTCACAATATGAGATCAACCCCTTATGAAATTTAGGTTTGATGGTGAAGCGATCTATTTCTTTATTATGGTCTCTATGTATTGGTATGAAGAATTCCTGGTCAACTAGCTTAGAAAAGAACCATTCAGAGTGCTCTGTTGTTACCCAAAAAAGTATCATCCACCCATAAATCATTAATCTCTTCTTCAGTTCTGTGTTTTCTGGAAAAATGGAAAGGCTTTTCAGGCAGTTTCTCATTATGGGGTCCAATGAGTCTATATAAATTCTTGAACCGTGGAGTCTTCTTCGTTCATTGGATAATTTCTATTTGATGATTCACCCACTTCAGTTGTGGTGAGTATTTTAGGCATATCAGATGCCTTTACACGATGTTTATGATCAATCAGGGGATCAATTTGCCTTTCTATCTTTCCAAAGTAACCAATTAGCTCCCTGTCCAATTTTTCTCTACTATAAATCATTTCTTTGTCTTTTCAACCTCTGTGCTAATTGGTTAATGAATTTCCCCATCCCCGAGTTCTCACGAACTTCCTCTTTGGCTAGAGTAAGGCGTTTCAGTAGTGGTCCGACAAACTCTGCAATACCGGCTTCCTTTTGATGGTTGCTCATTGTTAATGTTTATCCGACCTAAGAAACAACAATTTTGTCTATTGAAGTTAGAGGATGAACAAATGATGACATACCTAATAAATTTTTTTTGGAATTAACATGTTACTTCTATGTCAGTATTTGAGTTGCGATGCTTTAACGTCTTTAGATAGTATACATAATTGGATAAATTTAGATAATATTACTGTAACATAAAAAAATATGTTTTTTCTCAATTTAGCCGAAAGTTTGCCTTTAAGATCAAAATGATAAATTTTTATTCATTTATAGAATACTACAATTTTAAGAATTTAAAGTTGCCACGAATTTGAATTTCAAGATGATGGGAAATCTGATACGTAATATTTAAATAAAATCAATTTCATTTGATAGAAGTTG
>JAJGRW010000227.1:802905-842246 GCA_025461045.1 Carex parvula | reverse complement strand
CCACGTCACAGAGCTCATTCAGCCAGTTATGCACCCTCGCATCTCCATTGTGTTTTGAATTTGTTGCACCTCTAAGGCTGTACTGGTTTCGGAATAGCTCGATCTGCACCAGGTTGACTTTTTTCCCAACCTCACCCAAGAACTCCCTTTCTTTCATCATGATATTCGCAAGCTTGCCCAACGCAAATCCCACAGCCACCTCAACCGCCATTTCTCTCTCTTCTCTCTTTCTCTCTCTTTTAAAATGTGCACCAGTGTAAGAGGATATTATTAGCTTGTGCAGATGACTATCCTAGGCAAAGATGTTCTGATTATATAGACGAGCAGCCCGGAAAGCATACTGATGCTTAGTCTAATTGCAAGAATAAGTTTAATTAATCTGTGGAATGCCAGCTTGTTGCTGAAATCATTTTCGAGAATCATTTCCCATCATTCTTAATTGGCAGTTGTACCAATACGGTTTTTTTAATGGGCCATAAAGGAATAGCACCAATTTTGGGTTTTTTTATTAGAGAAATGGCAGTAAACTAAAAAGTACTGTAATAGCAATACGTACGGTTTCTTTAATACAAGAGGCCCCTCTATGCTCCAACCTCCAACCTAGACATTTGACAGTACCCGTTAAGGGTAACCCGAACCCGGTCCGCCCGTGCCCGGTGCCCGGGGTCCGCCCGGTGCCCGGTGCCCGGGTATACCTGGGTAAACGGGTACACGGGTACGGGCTTGAAATGGGCAGGGTGGCCTGTTTTGGTGCCAAACCCGGGTGTACCCGTACCCGGCAGACCCGTGCCCGCTGCCCGTCTGCCCGCACCCGCCACGGGTGTACCCGCACCGCGTACCCGTGCCCGTACCCGTACCCGTACCCGCTGCCCGCTGCCCGCCGAAACTAGAAATTTTGAATTTTTTCCCCCCACTGGCTACTGTTAACAGAGCAGTTTTGGCTACAGGCGGCGCACTGAGTATAGCAATGCATGTGAATATTGCGCTGCATGAAGCTAAACCTGCTCTGTGAATATTGCGCTGCATGAATATTGCTCTGTTAATGTTGCGCACTGAGTAGTTTTGGCTACAGAGAAGTTTCATTTTATTTAATTTAATTTAGATTTAAATTAGATTTGGATTCAATTTTAATTTTAATTTACATTTATATTTATATTCAATTTAGATTTAATTTAATTTGCATATAAATTTAGATTTGAATTTTTATTTAATTTAGATTTAGATTTATATTCAATTTAGATTTAATTTAATTTGCATATAAATTTAGATTTGAATTTTTATTTAATTGAGATTTAGATTTATATTATCAATTTAAATTGAAGTTTACAAAATATATTATCAATTTAAAATATTTATTGTTTTAAAGTAATTGATTTAAGATATTTTTGATTTATATTTTATTTAACCTATTAAAAATAAATGAACGTTTAGAAATATATTATCAATTTAAAATGAAATTTTGACAAAAAAGGGCATAACTTTTGATCCGTCCGTCGGATCGGGCTGAAATTTTGACATGAGCTCCACAGCCCCAAAACCAAGCTAATTTCCTTTCCAGCCCGATCCGACCGTCGGATTCGTCAAAAAACTAAGGGAAGAGCCTCAAAACTTGAGTTGACGTTTCCGATTAAGATTTTCATGTCTATCATTCAATCCAAGTAGCTCAGTAAATTAGTTACATAATGAACTTGCAGATTACCAATTTTTACTATTTTTGGAATTTTTTTACTATTTTTTATAATTCATGAAAGATGAGCAAAATACAGTCTACTATAGCGTAATTTTGTGTAGTTTACTGTTTTTTTTACCGTATTTCAGCATAATTAGCGAGGTTATTGTAATTTAACGTAATTTAGTATAATTGAACATAATTTATTGTAATATAGTGTAATTCAACATAATTTCAAGTAATCTAGCGTATTTAGTATAAAATTACTCTTGTAAAGAAATAAATAATTAGACTTGTACTTAGCCGAATAAATATACAAATTTTCGCACAAATAATTTTTATATATGGGTTACAAATTTTATTTATTTAGGAATTATAAAGATGTGACTTGATAATTTTATGTATATATACATACAATATTTGATATTGAACTATTCAGATTTTA
This sequence comes from Carex parvula, assembly GCA_025461045.1. Lineage (NCBI taxonomy): Eukaryota > Viridiplantae > Streptophyta > Magnoliopsida > Poales > Cyperaceae > Carex > Carex parvula. The sequence continues at coordinate 840,132 of JAJGRW010000227.1, read as the reverse complement.
AAAGTCGAATTATAAACACGTAATAATATTCGTACGACACGGTAAAAAAAATAAGAAAACAAATCAAAACACAAAAAAAAAAAACAGCAAAAAAAAAAAAAAAATACCCGTGCCCGTCCTGCCCGTGCCCGCTGTACCCTTGCCCGTTGTACCCGTCTACCCGCAACGGGCACGGGTTTGAGACGGGCAGGGCGGAGTTTTTCAAAAAAAACCCGCCTACCCGTGCCCGTTGTACCCGCCTACCCGTTGTACCCGTACCCGTCCTGCCCGCTGCCCGGGACGGGTACGGGTCTGCCCTGCCCGAGGTACCCGTTAGCAGATGTCTACTCCAACCAGGCCTGGGACAGCTGGAGGTTACATTAAAGAGAAAAATGTAGCTCTTAAAGTCTAATCTTATCAATTAAGTACACATATTATGTTTTCTTTTATGATTATTTTTTATGTTGTCGGTGCAATTTATATCAAGATTTATTGAACGGATCCACAGCATTATTTTACCAACTCTGTGGATAAAATAAAGAATGAGCATGGTAAAAATGCCTAACAATTTTTACATCCAAAAAATGCAATATAATTGATGCCTAATCGAAATTAAACGATTTACTATGCACTTTAATTATTTAGAGATAATATTTGTATCTAATTTACTGAACTGATTTTGAATAAACATACACAAGCGCAATCACTTTGTGTACACATATTAATAAAACTAGTATATATGAATTTAAATTAATTATTCCGAGCATAATTTTAAACTCATCGAATTGACATTATAATGATGAATTTAAATTATTGAAACTGATTTGTTCATAAATGATAGCGCTTGCATATAAAATTAATTTCTGAATTTTCAAATTTTAGTCTAGCAATTTAAACTTGGGAGTGTGATGAAGCCAAAACATATAGCTTGTCTTTTTTCGGAAATGACCAAAAGCGAATGCAAAGTAGCTATTTTCTCAATTTATTTACTGCAAACGTGTTTTTAGGTTTTTTTGACAGGTTTTTCAGAAAGTAGCATATTTAGGGAAAAAACAGAGCAAAATTGTCGTATTTAGGCATTTTCGAATAAGCATCAAAATAGGACATTACATGGAGCATGCAACACCTCACATGAAGTGCACAACATGCAAAATGGCGAAAATATAGAAAAATCTGCTAAGGCAGGAAACCGTGTGGCCTCCTCTATGCCGCATGCGACATACTCTGATGCCGCACGATCCGTCGATTGTCCTAAAAATAGACAATTTTTTAATGGGCCTTCCAGAAGAGCGCAAATTCCTGATGGGCCTTCTAGAAATACACATTTTCTTAAGAGCCAAACTATCATAGCTATTATTGGCTTCATCTATCCAATTATGGGTGGACCCCACATCCCCCACTACTTCCACTACTTTACGTCTCATTTAGAAAGGCTATAAATACCCTTCTTGCAATAGGATTTAGTATGCGTGTTTAATTGTATCAAATCCATAGTTTTAGACTAGCAATCCTTATTTTTAGGTTAGGTTAGAGAGTTACTTAGACAGAGAAGAGTAGCCATCGAAAGCCAAGTAGGAGAAGAATGAGTCATCTAAGGAGGCAGAGGTTTTTTCATCTCCAATTGTGTTGTAATTTATGTTCTCCTTATTTTATTTGTTTTATTTGACATCCCCATGAGAAGCTAAACTTCTCATCTCCAAGATGAGGGTTGTACTTGAATTCTTAATTATGTTTTAATATATGTCTATGTTTTGTTTATGATGATTTGAGTTTCTTTTTATATTTTGAATTCTTTTTTATTACGTCATTGCATACATAGTTCTGTCTACTATATGCCAATGACCCTCCACATACCAATAGGTGTTAAGTTATTACATCCTTGTGTGAGAAGAATAATGCATGTAAGTACTCCAAACACTTCAGCTAACAAGACTTGGCAGCGGTTGAAAGACTAGGGTTTGAACCCAGTGGGCTCTCTTGGCAGGATAGCGTAAATTATATATTTAGATTATATTAGAAAACACTTAGATTAGATATGGTCTTTGGGATATTTCAACTATGAAGTAGTATAGGGAAATAATATAATTACGTACCTAAAATATTTTAGTCTTGATAGCCCAAAAGCCGATAGCAACATTGGAAACCTTTCAAATCACATAAGAAAACACCCAGCATGCCCTGCGGATAGTGACAGTGCCGCATACGGGATAACTGTGGGACAATTTAGGCCGCATGTGACAGTGACAGTGCCGCACGCCAAATAGAGAGACGTCGAAATTTATATTTTTCATAATTAAGAAGGATAGATCCTAACCTTGAGGCTCTCTATTTACTGTTTAACCTTAACCTTGATTGCAATTAGCGCCACCGCATCAAACTTTTTAAAAACTCAGATAACCTAGACTAGTGAAAATTATTTAAAATCTAATACACTATTCCTGTAGATCGATGCTCCAATCATACTACATGGTAAGATCACGCGCTTGTGATATGAACGTAAGTAGAAATTAGGATTTTAAATATTTAAAAGTAGTAGTTCACTTTGGACTCATCATTGCCTAATCAAAATTAAACAATTTACAATGATTTTTAATCATTTAGGTATAATTATTGTATCTAGATTGAACTGATTTTGAATAAACATACACAAGTGCAATCACTTTCTATACACATATTAATAAAACTAGCTAGTGTATTGAAATGGACCGGCCGGTCCAGAACCGGACCGGACCGGACCGTGGCTAGAAAAGGGTCTAGCAAGGCTTTGGGTCGAATTTTTTTCACTTGAACCTTGTAGAACCAGACCGGACCAAACCCGGACCAAACCCAGACCGCACCGTGTAGAACCGGACCAATCTGTAATATTCTAACCTCTGTCAATTAATCGTTCAAACTGTACCAATCTGTAAAATTTTTGTATAGAGAAATTATATTATCTGAAAACTAGACTTCTGTACCTTTATTTTGATATAACGAACACAAAAATAAATTTAGCCATTTTCTCTAAATTGAATTTTGAATCTGGTCAAAAATTGGGACTGCTCACTAGAATTTCAGCTTTTTTGATTTCTGACCTCTGTCAATTAATCGTTAAAACTATACCAATATGTAATATTTTTGTATGGAGAAATTATATTATCTGAAAACTAGACTTCCATACCTTTATTTTGATATAATGAACAAAAATGCCATGTAGCTATTTTCTCTAAATTGGTTTTGAATCTAGTAAAAAATCAGGACTGCTCACTGAAATTTCAGCTTCTCTGATTTCTGACCTCGGGTAAAAAACTAGCTAGTACGAATTTAAATTCATTATTCCTAGCATGATTTTAAAACTCATCGAATTGACATTATAATGATGAATTTAAATTATTGAAACTGATTTTTTCATAAGTAATAGCTTCCATATATATAAAATTAATTTCTGAATTTTCAAATTTGAGTCAAGCAATTTATTGATAATAAAACATTGAATTCATCAAACAAACTTCTTAACCTTCACATTTTTTTTGCTACTTTGAGAATATACTAATTGAATGAAAATTTACAAATTTAATATATAAATGTATCACTTGCAAAGTAAATTAAATTTAATATTCTGATTTGTTGTTTGAAAAGTGATTTACTACTACAGAAAATAACAAAAAAATAAAATTGAGGGAAACCAAAGAAAATGATGGACTGTACAGCTTATTTGTATTCAACTTCCATTGATGAAATTGTATATATAGGTGGCTTTTTATAACTTTTACTTCAAAAATAAATAAATAAACAACCTAATAAAATATTAATTGCCCATGCTATATTTAAAAAGTGTCTCAGAACATTAATGACTAGTTACCATGGAGTTGGGGTCACCCAAAATGACGAAAGAAGTTCATCCTGAACTTTTTCGTTGTAAAGGAAAACAATTTTTTTTGCAATATCACACATACCAATACAATGACCACGAGCGTGAAATTAAGTGACGACGATCTATGAAGTAGATGTAGTTTGCTCGACCACTGAGCCTTTGTGTTGGTAGAGAGAATGAACCGTTATTTCCTATGAATAACGATTGATCACCTATGGAGTCTATCTCAACCCATCTATGATGTGTTTTATCAACTTTATTAGGAATATGCAAATAGATAGTCGGGGGCCATGTATTATGAGACAACTGTTTGCATTTCTGTAGTGAATGAACATCAAAGCTATATTCCCCATATATTCATGAGACTAGTAGTAGGCGTTCTGATGTCATGACCAAGTTGTTCCTATCAGAGTAAAATTTACATGTTTTTCCCATAGCAACAATTTCTGTAGAATTTGGATCTATAATGTTGCAACACATTAAAGCACCCATTAAGACATACTTATCATCAATACCTTTTAGAACAAGCCAACCCCATTAAGATCCACAAAGCCACTTGTTAGATGCTTCTGGCATAAAGATTTCATTATTTGCTAGTTCTCTACTCATTTTAACATACTTCTGTGAATGTGAATCTGGTTTGCAGAACAATAATATTGAAATTCCGAGAAGTGTATTTCTAGGAAGACAAAGAAAACGATTAATGTACATCAAACGCCACGATTTGTAAACTACACCAAATGTTAAAAGATCAACATAGCACACCCTTTTCACAATCTCAACCAACATGTGTTATCAGGAAGATTAGCCCAATTCCACATATATAGACAATGCTAAACAACAAAGTTCTGGGTTATTATTAATTTTTTATCTTGACTCTTTGAATGAATTTAAGCACAAGAAAAATAATTGAACAAAACAAATTGATTTTAAATGAGAAAAATAACATAATATAAAACAATCATCGAAAAAATCTCACCTGGACTAGAGGATAACTTGGTGGCCATATGCTTGGCGCATTGGAATTTCTTTTTCCACAATTTGAGCATTAGTTTTAACATAATTTGTTGGTGCTCCTAAAATTTGTTAGGCTTTAATAATACAATAAAGATAAATATTCAGGTATCAAGATAAACCAAGTTTTTGATAGCCTTGTTTCAAAGAAAAAAGAAAAAAAAAAACACGACGACACCTATTAATATAAAAATATATTTACTATCTTGATCCTACTTAATAGGCTCTAATTTTAGAGAACTATTTGAAAGTACTTTAATTGTTTTTGTATAACTTGTTTATCACAATAATAAGGTATTGATAATTAAATTATGTCTGTTCATAGCGTATTGTATGCATTGCCATGATTTCTGTTATTCAAAATTTTACTACAAGTATTTAGACAAGAATATGACAATGAAAATATGAATTATTTGATAATATTATGCTCACATGAATCTCTTTCATCACTTGAGAGTAGGTCCGATGGGCATCGGACCTACTTTGGTTCGATGGTTTAATCACCGTTGATTTGCTTTAAGATTCGTACGGAGCGCTTTAAACTTCGTGCATGTCTGTTTCAATTTTCGTGCACACAAATCTTAAATTAGATCGGACGGTCATCATGCTTGTTAAACCTAAAAGTAGGTCCAATGGGCATCGGACCTACTCCGTTCTCCTCTTTCATGGATTTAAGATCACACTATCTGTACTTTATATATATATGACTTAGTCTAAAAATGATATATTAATCTCAAAGAATGGTATACTTTTGAAAAAAATTATTTTAACAATTATCATCTTCCAAATTAACTATACAATCAGTGCCGATGTCACCCGAGATATGCCATTCTTAGTTGGCAGTTGTACCAATACGTACGGTTTCTTTAATACAAGAGGCCCCTCTATGTTCCAACCCAGGGACCGCTGGAGGTTACATTAAAGAGAGAAAATGTAGCTCTTAAAGTCTGATCTTATCAATTAAGTACACATATTATGTGTTCTTTTATGATAATTTTTTATTGTGTCGGTGCAATTTATATCAAGATTTATTGAACGGATCCAGTGCATTTATTTTACTAACTCGGTGGATAAAATAAAGAATGAGCATTGTAAAAATACCTAACAATTTTTTACATCCAAAAAATGCAATATAATTGATTAGTTGCCTGATGAAGCCAAAACATATAGCTAAAATCATTATCTTTTTTTCCGAAATTGATCAAAAGCGAATGTAAAGTAGTCATTTTTTTTAATTTATTTACCGCGCGCAAATGTGTTATTAGATTTTTTGTTGGCATTTTTTTTGAGAAAATTGCATATTTAGGCAAAAACAGAGCAAAAGTGTCGTATTTAGGCGATAACTGAATAAGGCATCAAAATGGGACATTACATGGAGCATGCAACACCTCACACGAATTGCACAACATGCGAAATGACAAAAATACAAGAAAATCTACTAAGTCAGGAAGACGTTCGGCCTCCCCTATACTGCACGATCCATGGACTGTCCTAAAATAGGTGATTTCTTAATGGGCCTTCCAGAAAAGCGAGAATTCCTGATGGGCCTTCTAGAATGACGCATTTTCTTAAGAGCCAACCTGAGATAGTTATTTTTGCTTCATCTATCCAATCTTGGGTGGACCCAACGTCCCCCACTACTTCACCTCTCATTTAGGAAGGCCATAGTAGTAGACTAGCAATATTCCTCATTGTTAGATTAGGTTAAAGAGTTACTTAAAGAGAGAATGGTAGCTATCAGAAGCCAAGCAGGAGAAGAATGCGTCATCTAAGGTGACAAAGGTTTTTTCATCTCTAATTGGGTTGTAATTTATGTTCTCCTTATTTTATTTCTTTTATTTTGACATTGGCATGAGAAGCTAAACTTCTCATCTCTAGGGTGAGGGTTGTACTTGAATTCTTATGTATGTTTAATATATGTTTATGTTTTGTTTGTGATGATTTGTGTTTCCTTTTATATTTGAATTCCTTTTTATTACGTCTTTGCATACATAGTTCTGTCAACTATATACCAATGGGAATTGGGTTTTGTGCAAAGGGCTTTGGACAAAGCCCCATCCAAAGTCAAGCTTGAACGTCTGATTTGCATTGAGATTCGTACAAATCTATTTAAAACTTAATAAATTAAAAAGGTTCCTTGAATCTAAATGTCCGTGCGGTTTTCGATGCTGATCAGACGGTTTAGGTCCGGCTGGATAAGCCTTTGTCCAAAGCCGTTTGGATAAAACCCTCACCCATACCAATGACTCTCCACATACCAATAGGTGTTAAGTCGTTGCATCCTTGTGTGAGAAGAATAATGTATGTAAGTACTCCAAACACTTCGGCTAACAAGGTTTGGTAGCAGTTCAAAGACTAGGGTTAGAACCCAGTGAGCTCCCTCGGAAGAATAGTGTAAATTTTATTAGGAAGAAGTTAGATTAGGTAGGGTCTTTTGGATATTTCAACAATGGGGTAGTATAGGGAAAAAATATAATTGCGTACCGAAAATACTTTAGTTTTGATAGCCCAAAAGCCGATTGCAAGATCGAAAATCTTTCAAATCGCATAAGCAAACACCTAGCACACCCTGGGGATAGTCACAGTGCCGCATGCGGGGTAATTGTGGGACAATCTTGGCTGTAAGCGACAGTAACAGTGCCGCATGCAAAATAGAGAGACGTCGAAATTTATATTTTGCATAATTAAGAAAGATAGAACCTGAACCATAGTCTCTCTATTTACTGTTTAACGTTAACCTTGATTACAATTAATGCCACCGCATCAAATCTTATAAAAACTCCGAGAACCTAGACTAGTGGAAATTGTTTAAAATCTAATACACTATTCCTGTGGATCGACTGTCCAAACATACAACACGATAGGGTCACACACTTGTGATATGAATGTAAGTAAACAATATGGTTTATAAATATTTAAAAGTAGTACTTCACTTTGGACTCATCATTGCCTAATCAAAACTAAACGATTTACAAAGATTTTTATTCATTTAGAGATAACTATTGTATCGAGACGAAACTGATTTTGAATAAACATACACAAGCGCAATCACTTTCTGTACACATTAATAAAACTGGCTAGTACGAATTTAAATTCATTATTCCTAGCATAATTTTAAAACTCATCGAATCGACAATATAATGATGAATTTAAATTATAGAAACTGATTTTTTCATAAATAATAGCTTCCATATATATAAAATTAATTTCTGAATTTTCAAATTTTAGTCAAGCAATTTATTGATAATAAAACATTGAATTCATCTAACAAACTTCTTAACCTTAACATTTTTTTTGCAACATTGAGAATATAATAATTGAATGAAAATTTACAAATTTTATATATAAATGTATCACCTGCAAAGTAAATTAAATTTAATATGCCATGTCATGATTTCTGTTATTCTAAATTTTACTACAAGTATTTAGACAAGAACATGACAATGCAAATCTGAATTATTTGATAATATTATGCTTACATGAATCTCTTTCATGGATTTAAGGTCACACTATCTGTACTTTATATATATATGACATAGTCTAAAAATGATATATTAAATCTCAAAGAATGGTATACTTTTGAAAAAAATTATTTTAACAATTATCATCTTCCAAATTAACTATGCAATCAGTGACAATGACAGTCGAGATCTGCCATTCTTAGTTGGCATTTGTACCAATACGTACGGTTTCTTTAATACAAGAGGCCCCTCTATGTTCCAACCCAGGGACCGCTGGAGGTTACATTAAAGAGAGAAAATGTAGCTCTTAAAGTCTGATCTTATCAATTAAGTACACATATTATGTTCTCTTATGATAATTTTTTATTGTGTCGGTGCAATTTATATCAAGATTTATTGAACGGATCCAGTGCATTTATTTTACTAACTCGGTGGATAAAATAAAGAATGAGCATTGTAAAAATACCTAACAATTTTTTACATCCAAAAAATGCAATATAATTGATTAGTTGCCTGATGAAGCCAAAACATATAGCTAAAATCACTATCTTTTCTTCTGACAAATGGTCAAAAGAAAAATAGTAATTTTTTCAATTTATTTACCGCAAATGTGTTCTTAGGTTTTCTGTTGGCATTTTTTTGAGAAAGTTGCATATTTAGACAAAAACAGAGCAAAAGTGTCGTATTTAGGCGATAACAGAATAAGACGTCAAAATAGGACATTACATGGAGAATGCAACACCTCACACGAATTGCACAACATGAGAAATGATAAAAATACAAGAAAATCCGCTAACTCAGGAAGACGTTCGGCCTCCCCTATGCCGCACGATCCGTGGACTATCCTAAAAATAGGCGATTTCTTAATGGGCCTTCTAGAAAAGCGAGAATTCCTAATGGGCCTTCTAGAATGACGCATTTTCTTAAGAGCCAAGCTGAGATAGTTATTTTTGCTTCATCTATCCAATCTTGGGTGGAACCCACGTCCCCCACTACTTTCACTACTTTTCCTCTCATTTAGGTAGGCTATAAATCTCCCTCTTAGAATAGGATTTAGTGTGCGTGTTTAATTGTGTCAAGTTGATAGTAATAGACTAACAATTCACATTGTTAGATTAGGTTAAAGTGTCACTTAAAGAGAGAATGAAAGCTATCGGAAATCAAGCAGGAAAAGAATGCGTCATCTAAGATCGCAAAGGTTTTTTCATCTCTAATTAGGTTGTAATTTATGTTCTCCTTATTTTATTTCTTTTATTTTGACATGGCTCTGAGAAGCTAAACTTCTCATCTCTAGGGTGAGGGTTGTACTTGAATTCTTATGTATGTTTAATATATGTTTATGTTTTGTTTGTGATGATTTGTGTTTCGTTTTATATTTTGAATTCCTTTTTATTACGTCTTTGCATACATAATTATGTCTACTGTATACCAATCGGAATTGGATTTTGTGCAAAGGGCTTTGGACAAGGCCTTATCCAAAGTCAAGCTTAAACGTCCGATTTGCATTGAGATTCGTACAAATATATTTTAAACTTAATAAATTTAAATGGTTCCTTAAATCGAAATGTCCGTGTGGTTTTTAATGCAGATCAGACGGTTTAATCAGTCTTTGGATTAGCCTTTGTCCAATGCCGTTAGGACAAAACCCTCACCATACCAATGACCCTCCACATACCAATATGTGTTAAGTCGTTGCATCCTTGTGTGAGAAGGATAATGTATGTAAGTAATCCAAACACTTCGGCTAACGAGGTTTGGTAGCAGTTCAAAGACTAGAGTTAGAACCCAGTGGGCTCTCTTGGCAGGATAGTGTAAATTTTATATTTAAATTTTATTAGGAAGAACTTAGATTAGGTAGGGTCTTTCGGATATTTCAACAACGGGGTAGTATAGGGATAAAATATAATTGCGTACCAAAAATACTTTAGTTTTGATAGCCCAAAAGCCGATCGCAACATCAGAAATATTTCAAATACCATAAGCAAACACCCAGCATACCCTGAGGATAGTCACAGTGCCGCGTGAGGGGTAATTGTGGGACAATCAAGGCTGCAAGCGACAGTGACAGTGCCGCATGCAAAATAGAGAGATGTCAAAATTTATATTTTGCATAATTAAGAAAGATAGAACCTGAATCCTAGAGTCTCTCTATTTACTGTTTAACGTTAACCTTGATTGCAATTAGCGCCACCGCATCAAAACTTATAAAAACTACGAAAACCTAGACTAGTGGAAATTGTTTAAAATCTAATACACTATTCCTGTGGATCGACAGTCCAATCATACAACACGGTAGGGTCACACGCTTGTGATCTGAATGTAAGTAAACATTATGGTTTATAAATATTTAAAAGTAGTAGTTCACTTTGGACTCATCATTGCCTAATCAAAACTAAACAATTTACAAAGATTTTTAATCATTTAGAGATAACTATTGTATCTAGACGAAACTGATTTTGAATAAACATACACAAGCGCAATCACTTTCTGTACACATTAATAAAACTAGCTAGTACGAATTTAAATTCATTATTCCTAGCATAATTTTAAAACTCATCGAATCGACATTATAATAATGAATTTAAATTATAGAAACTGATTTTTTCATAAATAATAGCTTCCATATATATAAAATTAATTTCTGAATTTTCAAATTTTAGTCGAGCAATTTATTGATAATAAAACATTGAATTCATCAAACAAACTTCTTAACCTTTACATTTTTTTTGCTACTTTGAGAATATACTAATTGAATGAAAATTCACAAATTTAATATATAAATGTATCACTTGCAAAGTAAATTAAATTTAATATGCCTAGCTTGTCATGATTTCTGTTATTCTAAATTTTACTACAAGTATTTAGACAAGAATATGACAATACAAATCTGAATTATTTGATAATATTATGCTCACATGAATCTCTTTCATGGATTTCAGATCACACTATCTGTACTTTATGTATACATGACATAGTCTAAAAATGATATATTAATCTCAAAGAATGGTATACTTTTGAAAAATAATATTTTAACAATTATCATCTTCCAAATTAACTATGCAATCAGTGACGATGTCACCCGAGATCTGCCATTCTTAGTTGGCAGTTGTACCAATACGTACGGTTTCTTTAATACAAGAGGCCCCTCTATGTTCCAACCCAGGGACCGCTGGAGGTTACATTAAAGAGAGAAAATGTAGCTCTTAAAGTCCGATCTTATCAATTAAGTACACATATTATGTGTTCTTTTATGATAATTTTTTATTGTGTCGGTGCAATTTATATCAAGATTTATTGAACGGATCCAGTGCATTTATTTTACTAACTCTGTGGATAAAATAAAGAATGAGCATTGTAAAAATACCTAACAATTTTTTACATCCAAAAAATGCAATATAATTGATTAGTTGCCTGATGAAGCCAAAACACATAGCTAAAATCACTATCTTTTTTTCTGAAAAATAGTCAAAAGCGAATGTAAAGTTGTCATTTTTTCAATTTATTTACCGCAAATGTGTTTTTAAGTTTTTCGTTGGCATTTTTTTGAGAAAGTTGCATATTTAGACAAAAACAGAGCAAAAATATCGTATTTAGGTGATAACTGAATAAGGCGTCAAAATGGGACATTACATGGAGCATGCAACACCTCACACGAATTGCACAACATGAGAAATGGCAAAAATACAAGAAAATTCTCTAAGTCAGGAAGACGTTCGGCCTCCTCTATGCCACACGATCCGTGGACTGTCCTAAAAATAGGCGATTTCTTAATGGGCCTTCCAGAAAAGCTAGAATTCCTGATGGGCCTTCTAGAATGACGCATTTTCTTAATAACCAAGCTGAGATAGTTATTTTTGCTTTATCTATCCAATCTTGGGTGGACCCCACGCCCCTCACTACTTCCACTACTCCACCTCTCATTGAGTAAGGGTATAAATACTCCTCTTGGAATTGGATTTTGTGTGCGTGTTTAATTATGTCAAATTCATAGTAGTAGACTAGCAATTCTCATTGTTAGATTAGGTTCATTGTTAGTTTCATAGTAGTAGACTAATAATTCTCATTTAGAGTCTCTTGAGTAAGGTCTCTCTTTGTCGCATTTTCTTTCTTTCTTCTTTTGAAACAGTGCAAGATTTCTTTCTCTCTCTGACTTCCTCCCTCCCTCAATTTTACACTAAATAATTTCCATTTTTATTGTTGGCGGCGCAGTTTTCTAGCAAAAAAGTTGGTCTCAAGGGTTAATAGAGAATTGCGAAGTCAAAACAACAAAAAGAGAATTACGGAATACTCGAGCTGCAACTTGGAGATTCTTGAATAAAAGAGGCAAACTAATCTTTTACAAGGTATGTAAAATTTTTCTTCTCTATTTTTTATGACTTGATTGTTTTATTCAATAATTTCTTATGTTTGCATTATACAAACAATTACTTGGCTACAAATTAGTCGTTAGTGAAATTGATAAAAAGACGACAACCGGAAAAAGAGATTTTCTGTAAATGGTAAAGAACATGTGGGAAATAAGACAAAAAGAGATTCATGTGAGTTTCATGTGACAAAAAATAGATCTTAATGCAACTCAAAGGGTACTAAGTCACCCGTGGTTTTAAATTTTTTAATTATATATGTTGAAATTTAATTAAAGGTTTCTCTAAAGTGTTTATATAGTTCAGTCTTTTTTATGAATTATCAAATGTGTGCTTGTAGCCTAGTAGTTAGAATTCTATGTTGTAGTTGTGGAGACTTGAGTTCGATTCATATTTCTAGCTATCTAGAAAAGGCCACTATCTAAACAAACTAAATATATTCCAATTCAAACCAAATATACAAAACCAAATGCTCCAAGGATAAATAAAATACACAATACAAATTTAAGTTTCAAGAAAAATTACGAAAAATATCAATAAGTATATATTGGATTTACAAGTCATAACCCTAAGAGAATAAAATCTAACTTCTCCCAAGTGCAAACAATACAACAATTGTAATTGGAAAATACATCAACTTTTAAAATAAAAACTTAGAGACACAAAGAGATAAAATCCTTACATGTCTTTCGTCTTCAGATCACAAGCTAAGCCCCTTCCTTCATGGCCTCCAGATTCGTTTGGCTCCTAAATGCCTCCAATTACTCCTTTCTTTTATGATTTTTGTGTTGTGGCTTTCTTAGGTTTTTTGTATGGTTTGCAAAATCAGCCGTGTCGGCCGGAATCGATCGAAGCAAAAAAAATCCAGATTAAATAGGGCAGTGAAGGAACATAGTAGAGAGCAAAGGGGCTAAGCCACCCCTATAAATTGGAATTTTATTCTTCAGTCCATTAAATTTTGTATTCTCATTTATATTAATACCTTTTAGTCCCTCTTATAAAATGAAATTTTTACTTCACATTATTTGTCTAAATTTTTCAGGAAATACAACTAGCATTGGTCCTCCAAAATTATTTTTATATTTTATAAATTCCTTCTTAATTTGCACACATCAAATGAACATTTTTCTCTACTTCATTGGCTCGATCCTGTCTCCTTTTACCTCTCTGTCCCTCTCATCTCCTTATAAGTAGATGTCTTTTCATTAACTGCCTGATGATAAGTTCTATGACTCAACTGAGTTCAGGCATTATGCGTCACACCCTCTCCTCTGGTATTTAACATAAAGGCCCTTAGTATTTTATTAATTTGAAAATCTGTTTAAAGAAGAAGAACAACTTGACAGCACTATGCTACCCTTTACATATAGTATATTCAATCCGAATAATACCGACCCCACCGCCATTAGCGGCAACAATCTTTCAAATATACTACAATGAATCATTTACACAAACCCAAAATCAAACAAACCCCAATGAATCATTCCTGTTGAATCATTATGAAATTACAATGTTTCCTGTTCAATTATCTCCATTACCAAGTATCACCCAAAACCCACAAAATAAAAACAGTACCACTTATTTTCTAACTTGTATTGTCAGTAGCAGTGATAAAAACAGTAACAATTTACAACAAAATAAAAACAGCATCACAACTCAGAGAGAGAGAGAGATCCACTGTTTCTATTACTGTGCCTTAGGTTGTATTTCCTTTTTTTTTTTCTGAGTAAACATCGCAACTCAGTTTGCAAGACGTTTTTATTACATTAATAAAATATCCGCCTAGGCAGCCACTGCCGGGTTTTAAAAAAGAGAGAGAGAGAGAGAGAGAGAGCGCACCTGAGCGAGAGGAGCTGAGAGACCGAGCTTGCGTGAAGTCGGCGATTTGAAAGAAAGAGGTCAGAGGAGAGAGTGAGGTGAGAGCAAGGGCTACGTGACCGCAGAGAAGAAAAGAGAAGCAAAGAGGGCGAAAGACGAAGAGACTTGATGGGCTACTCGACTCGGTCCTATTCGAGCGATAAAATTTGAGTCCGAGCCGAGTTCATGCTTTATTCAGTTTAGAGTCCAGTTCGATATAATTTATTGAGCTGTCCAACTCATTGGCTCATGAGCCAGGCCTACAATTAAGAGGATTATAGGTGCATATTCTTATTTTTTTTAATTTTTCAATATTATAATGTTAGTAAAATTTCCTACAGTTTAAATTAAAAAAATTGAAAAACGGAGGTTTTAGTTGGTCCCTGTTTCAAACGGGTACAAGTAAATCACACTTATGGGGCTTATCACTAAAAAAAATGGGGCATAAATTCAACGGAAAATGGTGTCTTATATATACAAAATTTTCCTACAAGATGAAAATTGTTATGAAAAATTCCAGAGTTTCAGATCAAACTATTTTAAAGTGAGGGATCCAAATCAATATTAGTTCCCAATAATATAGAATGCAGTCGCCCGACTAATATTCAAACTTCTATCAAATGAGATTGATTTTATTTAAATATTACGTTTCAGATTTCCCATCATCTTGAAATTCAAATTCGTGGCAACTTTAAATCCTTAAAATTGTAGTATTCTATAAATGAATATAAATTTATCATTTGATCTTAAAGGTTCGGCTAAATTGAGAAAAAAAACATATTTTTTTATGTTACAGTAATATTATCTAAATTTATCCAATTATGTATACTATCTAAAGACGTTAAAGCATCGCAACTCAAATACTGACATAGAAGTAACATGTTAATTCCAAAAAAAAATTATTAGGTATGTCATCATTTGTTCATCCTCTAACATCAATAGACAAAATTGTTGTTTCTTAGGTCGGATAAACATTAACAATGAGCAATCATCAAAAGGAAGCTGGTATTGCAGAGTTTGTCGGACCATTACTGAAACGCCTTACACTAGCCAAGGAGCGAGTTGTTGAGAACTCAGGGATGAATAAATTCATTGACCAAATTATCACAGAGGTTGAAAAGACGAAAGATATCCTTTGTAGTAGAGAAAAATTTGACAGGGAGCTAATTGGTTACTTTGGAAAGATAGAAAGGCAAATTGATCCTTTGATTGATCTCGATCATCAACATCGTATAAAGGCATCTGATATGCCTACGGAAACCACCATAACTGAAGTGGGTGACAACTCATCAAATAGATGTTATACAATGAACGAAGACTCCACATTTCAAGAATTTATAGACTCATTGGAACCCATAATAAGAAACTGCCTGAAATACCTTTCTATTTTTCCAGAAAACGCAGAACTGAAGAAGAGATTCATGATTTATGGGTGGATGGCACTTTTTTGGGTAACAATAGAGAACTCTGAATGGTTCTTTTCTAAGCTAGTTCACTATAAATTCATCATACCAATACATAGAGAGCATAATAAAGAAATAGATCGTTTCACCATTGAACCTACATTTCGTAAGTGGTTGATCTCATATTGTGATAGAAATGGCTACGTTAAATCCGAAAAAAGGGAAGAAGGCACTTGGCACTTATATAAAGAGGATACAAATTACCCCATGATAGCGCTACTAAATCTAGACCAGAGGTACCTCAATTCCAAGGTCATAACGGACATTAGCAGCGAGTATGATCGCTTGGAGGTGGTTGAACTTGGTAGTTGGCATTCCATAGAGACTGATATTCACAACAGGGTTGAGGAAACTGGGTCTAAAGAAATAAAGTTAAAAGACCACATTGAGGTTGACCAAATTGATTTCTTAAAGAAGTTGGGAAAACATGTGAAGTGCCTTAGCCTGCGAGGCATTTCGGGAGTAGTAGAGCTTGATGAATCAATTGGAAAACTAGAAGAACTGATAATACTAGACCTCAGGGCTTGTCATAATTTGGAAAAATTACCAGAAAAACCAATTTCCAAACTGACCACAAAATTAATAAGATCGGTACTACCGCAAGAAAGATGGTTCAAGATGCTAACGGTTTTAGATATTTCTGAGTGCTACTTATTAGATCACATGCCAAAATGGATATGCGAGCTCTCTAAGTTAGAAGTCTTAAAGGGTTTTGTCGTTGGCAACATGAGAAACAAAAACCAGCCTTGCACATTAGGTGATCTCTCAAAATTAAATAACCTTCGAAAGCTCAGTATTAGAATTGCCATCGGTATTTTGGGTTCTGAAGTTTTCAAGGGCTTTAATTCTCTAGACAGCCTTTTGGTATTGACCATTATATGGGGAGATAAGGAGATACCATATTATTCCTTACCAAAGAATTTAGAGAAGTTGGATATCAGATGTTATCCAGAAGCTGATTCATCAAAGCTGAAGAACCCTGGAGAATTGAAGAACCTGAAGAGATTATATGTTAGAGGTGGAAACCTTACTGAAATTCCTTGCCATGATAACTGGAAAGTGGAGATATTGCGTCTGAGGTTCATGAAAATGTTGGTTCCAACCGACTGGAATGAGGTCAGGAGCTCATTTAATAATTTAAAGTATGTGGAATATGTGGGATGTCCCAAGCCCGAGAACTTCCCCAACAAGGATGGGAGTAGTTGGCGTAATGAAGAATGATCTAAGGCAACTGATGATAAATTTTTTAAAGGGATCAATTTGAAAAAGTATTGTATAAATTTTATTAATTGTGAGTTTATTATTATGGTTTGAATATTTATGTTTTTGATTGCTATGAAGTGTATAATGGGAATAATTTGTAGGCCCATTTTAAGTGATATTTTATACTATTGTATAATGTTGTGATCATTTATTTGGTTTATATTTAACCATTATGATGTTCATTGTACGGAACGCTGTATAATTTTTGTGTTTGATATATTTGACTAAAAAAAAAAGGAAAATCATAGATGTTGGACTTATTTCATATTTATTTTGAATAAGGACTTATTTCATATTTAGATTTCGATGTAAATTAATCCGCAGAGGATAACTTTCTCAGAGGAATGTAGATTAGAATAAGTATACTCTCTATTACTTATATGGAGTATGGATTGGATACTTCTCAAAACCTCATACACCTTTAATTATTTTGCATATCATTGGTCATTTTATTAAATGTGTTATACTTGCAAGCTTGATCGTAGAATTGATCAAAATATATACAAAGAAAGAATAAAATATGCCAAAGTATATGATGGAAGAGTATCCCCTCAGGCACTTCATCTATCTGGAGAAAATTTCAAACTAACAATTTTTCTTCGGGTTTGCTTTAGATGCACATTTGTGTCAGATTAAATTAAACGGTTCAAATCTTATTCTATCAGGTCAGGTATTGCATTGTATCTGAATTTGTATATGATTTTAATTGTTGTTTTTATCTATTTTAGTCCTTTTTTTTATAATATTTTATCTGCAAATATCTTATATATGATTTTCTTTGTCTAGTAAAACATATCAGGTAAAATCATGAATAAATTTACTTATTTGAGATTTTGATAATTGGGTTAATAAGAGATAATTTTACATATTTGATATCTAATATTAAATATATGAGGCAAATCCTAAATATAATAGAAGTCTTAAACATCGAACAATTATTGCAACATATATCTTCCATACAAAGTTTGGAGAAAACGAGGTTTCTTCTTACAAACGTCAACAGTTTGTAGTCGGCCAATTTAACAAAGAATTGAGTAAATATATGCTTCCTACGAATCATAAATATATAGAAGTCTCTTTCTTACAAAATTTATAGAAAACAAGATTTCTTCTTAGAGAAGTCAATAGTTTGTAGTAAACCAATTTTACAAAGAAGTGAATAGTAAACAATGAAAAATAAATATGAAAGATGTGCTCACATAAACAAAAACTCAAGTAAAAGAATATAGAATAACACTAACAATATGTTTTGATGTCCGTTCAATCCGCTGTAAGACTCGTGCGGATGATTTATAATTAAACATGTTCAATGAATCTAAACCAGGAGCTCGAATCTTAAAGCAAATTGAATGATTCCGAGTGAACATATATGACTGAATTTGGAGCGCCCATGTTCCTGTATCAGACCAATTAAAATTTTCAAATAGAAATTAACATGTGCAACTTGGAGCGGAATAACAATACACCTTAGGGTTTTGCATTGTAACAACGCCTCTAGGCTTAAGCCGTCTAGTGGGTCCAAGTGTTTGAATTTTGGTCTGGACCACCGGTCCACAGTCCACCAAAAAACAAGATGCATCCGCGGATTTGTGGAAATAATTTTGATTTTCTGTTCTTAGTGTTAAATCAAAATAAAATATCTAGGTTCACAACATTTGACTTTATAATATATGTAGATAATTATTGCAAGAGAAAATCATGGTATAAATATTAGATGAAAGAACTGTATTTTTTGGGTCTTTAATTAAAGGTGGATAGTCAAAATTTGGTCATTTTGTTTCTTGGCTGTTAATAATAATCAAGGTACTTCCGATAAATTTCTTAGTCAGCGGTGTAGTCACATGGACTGTTTTTTTTTTTAAGAAAAAATTCAAATTTATATTTCTATATTTTTTTTATACATTATATGATTCAAAAAATTATAAGTTATGTTTCATCAAAAAAAATTTCACCATATGCTTCTATTTTATGCTTTTAAATAAATATATTATATACTTTAAATTTAAAAAAGAATTATAAAATGAGTAGAGTTCAAATGCTTCATGTCTTTCATGTCTTATATTTGTCTAAAATTCTTATCTTCGTTTTCAAAGTTCAAACAGTCAATCCAAACTGCTAAACATGAGTTTTATATTAACCTGTGCTTGAAGATCAAATTATATATTTGTTGAAAGTTTTTTACTATTCTTTTAGATAGGTACAAAATCACTGTTTTTCGGAAGATTTTGGACCATCCAAAAATAATGATTTTGTACCTATCTAAAGAATAGTAAACAATTTCTAACGAAATATATACCGGGGTAGATCCAAAATTTTATCAAAGGGGCCAAAAAATAGCGAATCGGGTTTAAATATCTAATCGGGTTCACATCCATTAGCTAATCGGATACTAGATAACAATGCTCTGACTTCTAATTCTAAATGCCAATCTGAATTCAAAGTATTCTAAGTTTAACCCTAAATTTAAATCAAATCACCGATCAAAATTCCAGAGGAGGGCAAAAAAATTTACAAATCCCCCTGATCAAGCTGGGTCCGCCTCTGAATATATACTTTGATCTCCAAATACATTTGAATATGAAAACCATGTTGACCAATTCATCGACTATTTGACTTTGATAATAAACATAAGAACATAAGATACGAATAAAGTATGAAAGATACGAGACATTTATATCTTGCTCTTATAAAATTATGTCATCCAAAAAATTTGTTCCACCATTAAATATCTTGACTGCACTTTTTTGTTAATTTCACATGAAATGCTTGAACAAGTTAAGGAAATAAAATTATCATATGCTTCACAGAGACTCTTTGAACTATCTGGGATGTTAATCAATCATTTCAAACTTCAAAGGGATGCAAATATGTGGATAACAAAATTCTAATTCTAATTTCAGTCTTGTATGTTAATTCTTTCTCAAACTTGGAACTTGTATATGTATTCCTTTTATTAAATTAATACAATTATTAAGTAGGTGTCTTTGACCAACTTCAAAATAAAAATAGAAAATAGAAAAGACAATTTGCATGAAGCCATTAAAGAGGATATAAATTATCATATATTTTTTTTCTTTAGATTTAGAATGATAACATATGTCATCTTAATTATAGACGCAAAATGAATATTGGTAAGAATAGAACGTTTGAGAGTTTGAATGTCTTTCATTTTGTATGTCTCTGTGATGTCTCATTTTTTTTTATTTATAATAAAAATTCAAAAATTTATATGTCAAAATAAAATTGGTAGATATAATCAATATTATTTTTCTACATGCATATAAAATAAATTAATTTTTGGTGGTTATTTCTTGTGTAAGTGAATGCAATGAAAACATTTAGAAAGAAAAAAAAATAATGAGAAATTTATTTATATACATTTAGTGTTTAGTTTCAGAATTTCAACTCAAAATGTGTGAGTCAATAGAGTTGCACTAAAAATATAATGACAAATGATTTTATGTTGGTTGATTATTCAATGTTCAATTGCACCATATATATTTATTTTCAAATAGCCAAAAGCCTACTTTAAATATTTTCTTATGCAACTGCATCAAATTTAAATTGCTAAAAGTTTTGACATCATTAACTGTGACATATTATTTTTCAAACTTTGACTTTACTACTTCAAAATTCTGATAAACTATATAACCTTGGTTTTGACTAATAAATGTAATTTTACATTGACTTGAATGTGACTTTAACAAAAAGTTATTTGGTGTTTGCTCTTTTGAGGTGTAGACACAAGAATTTCATGATTTCTGATTTCATCAAATAATAAGTTTCTTCATAAAGAAACAACTAGAATTGAATATGGAAAACTTGTTGGTAAGTAGTAGAATTGTTAAAGGGTATGACTAGAAATGTAAATTACGTCACGTATTATGTCATGCCGTGACTAAATCAACTTAGTATAGAGTCCGGCTACTATAATACTAGCGTCATTCCAAATTAAATAACACCACATCTTATACCATTGGATCTGCTTTAATATTCATGTACAAGATAGCTTGGAAAGACACTAGTGTTTTGCACGAATATTAAAGCAGATGCAATGGTATAAGATGTGGGGTTATTTAATTTGGAATGACACTAGTGTTATAGTAGCCGGACTCCTTAGTATATATCGAATTGTGTGATGATTAAAATTGTAGATAATAGTCACAACACGTTAATCACATCATGATCAAATTATGTTATGATCAAAGTGACTGATCATGTTTGATCACGTTGTCATATTTGATTTTGTTTATCTATTTTATGAAGTTTATTTAAGGAGAAAAATAAATAAAAATGTAAAAAAAAACTAGGAAAAAAATATAAAATTATAAATTAGAGAAATAACATTATAAAAAAATATTTATGTAAGAAAATAAATTTATCAATTGAAATTGATCAATTGTTGTTTGGGATAATTAATGATATAGTGTCTTGTGTTGTGTCTAGTTAGGGTCACAAGATTCGCGAATAATTTGTTTTTTAGTGATGGCGAACTGAACGCCGAATTATTCGGTTGATCAAATTTTGACTAAATATCCGTGAATAATTCGCTTACGAATTGTTCCCAAATTTTACGAATTATTCATGAATTTTTCCTGAATTTTTGTTTGGTTTTGTTTTTGCTTCCTTGTGAGACAGATCTTCGATCTAGATAATTCCAAATCATTTCCGAATTATACCGAATTATTTCTGAATCATGAATTTTTAACCCCGCCAAACCGAATCCGAATAATTCATTTGTCACTGTGGTACTACCTACCCAGACATTTTTACATTCTTATATTTGACTTTTTGTCATGATATTATGTAACAGAGCAGTTGACTTTTAATTTTGAATTTGAATTTGGATTTTGTAATTGGTTCAGATAACCATATCACGTGCGACAACGGCCCCTCTCACGTGATACGCGGTTTCCTGCACGCGTATTAGAGAATTGACATTAATTGACAGCCATGTGTACTCACACGAGTGGCAGGTTTTGTTTTCTTATTTCTTTTAATTTCCTTCCATTTTATAAGTACCATGTATGTATGTGCTGTTTCTAGTCTGGACTATTATATATTATTATTAATTTATTATAAGTAGAGCAATAGACTTAATTAAGGCTGTCACTTGATCTTTCTAAAAGCACTGGATTTTATTTTATTAATTCAATACTGTTGGATTGAGGAGTTCTAACAGTATTTTAGATTTTTCATCTTCCTTTGATCTCCTTATATCTATTTTGTTATAGAAAAATATTTATACTCTGTTTTGCCCACTCACCACACACTCATTATTTATTAACACACAATATTTATATGTTATCCGAGCATATCACTTACCTCTGCAAAGAGACGGTGACACACTTATTTAATAAATGATCATTTTCTCTATCTCTTTATCATTATTTGCATATTGTAATTTGGCTATTGCTTTTTATATAGATGTGGTAAAATGATAATTGTCAAACCATTGTGTGTAATTATTCAAAATAAATATTGTATTTGCGAAGATATTATAATTGCTCTCTTCATATTATGGACATAGAGATGAAATTGAAGATTTTAGACAATTCTTATTCTATTATTGATTTGGTTGGTTAAGTATTACCAGAGGAGTAACTTTTTTTTTTACCATTTTTGTTTCTGATCAATACTCATTTAGCAATTTCATATTGTTTGAAATGTTCAGTATTTATAATTTATCAAAAAAATATAAAATTAGAAGCTTGACCCCTATAGAAATATAAAAAAAAAAACTATACGTTTATTGAACACACAATATTATTTCCTCCCATAATATTTGGAATTAGATTATCTTGTGATACACTAAAAGTGTATTATATATTTATAGATTTTACCACTATTCAATGTACTTCACCAAACAAATATATATATATATATATATATATTACGTGATATGAATTCTGGGCCTGCTTTTCTATCTTTTGATTCGAAGATTTTAAAGAAAAAAAAAAACTTTTGGGGATGGGCAGCAAAGCACTTGAAATGGCCCAATTGGAGTCCATCGAAGCCCAACAAGCTCTCAAACATGTTCAGAGTCCATTTATCAATTTACACAAGTAAAATGGGCTACCACACTGAGGCTGAACTACACAGATTCCTGACCATTGATTCATTTTCACCAGCTGAAAATTATGAATGGACATCTGCAAAATCAAGAGGTCCGAATAACTTGTGATTAAAAAACCTGGGCCTGCCTTTCTACCTTTTATTTTTGAGAAGAACTTGAAAATGGGCAACAAAGCACTTGAAAATGGCCCAATTGAGTCCATCCAAGCCCAACAAGCTATCAAGTATTCTCTGAGTCCATCAATCAAGTATTCCGGGCCGAATAACTTGTGATTAAAAGATTCAGCTGCTAGAAATAAATCAAAGATCAAAATCATGCACAGTATATGTAAGGTATCTCAGAGGATATGAATCCATCTCAAGAAGGAAGCATGCTGTTTTTAATGGGCATCAGATCAAATTCATTCTGATGTCCGGTCCGATGTCCATTGGAGCCCCTCGTTTATGATTCCTTGCCAGAAAACATTTCAGTAGCCTGTACCATAGCAGGGGAAGGAACAAGATAAACCATGCATCCAATTCCATGACCTTTTTATCTGTGCTATTTGCCTACTCTTATGTTCCATGCATTTTAAAGCAGAAAACAAAGCACCCCATATTGCCACATCAGGCTTCATTGGCATTTTGGTAATTAACTCCTCGGCCTCTGTTAAAACCCCTGCTCGACCTTATGCATCAACCATGCAACCATAGTGTCGGGTCTCTGGTTCTATGAAGTAATGTTTTGCTTCATTAACCTTGCCTGAATGACCACATGCCATTAAGATACCGACAAATGTGACATTGTCTGTTCTCAATCTTGAATTTTGTAGCATGGAAAACAACTCAATTGATTCCTGGTAACGGCCGTGAATATCCAATCCCAAAATCATAGAATTCCATGTTGACAAAGCTTTCGTAGGAATTTCATCAAACACCTCAAGAGCTTTCTCCATTACTCCACATTTACAATACATGTCTGTAATTGCTGTGACTATGAGGGGGTAAAGTTCAATGTTATTCTCCCCTAACTCTAAGTATAAATGGACCCAGATCCCTTGATCAATTGCTCCCAAGTTTGCACAAACCCCTAATAGGCTAACCAATATATTGACATTAGGTTCCATTCCTTTACTTTGCATCAATGAAAATTGAAAACAGATCCAATGCTTCTTGTTCTCTCCCATTACTTGTATACCCACTAATCATAGTGCTCCAGGTTGCCATACTCCTCTCAAGCATTTCATCGAACAGCGCTCTTGCCTCGTTGACCTGCCCCTTCTTGCCAAACCAATAATCAGGAATTGTATGAAACAACATCAAACTCCACACATTCATCAAACAGCACAGAAGTTTCAATTACATAACCACCGGTAGCATACATGGCCATCATGGCATTGCGCTCGTAGATATCACCAGCCAATCCAAGCTTCAAAACCATGCCATGAAGCTCTCTTCCACTGCGTACTAGCCCAACCGAGAGTAACATGAAAAAACAGAAGGGAAGGTGACCCTATGAGGCATTGTCTCACTGCAAAGCATCATTTCAACAAACAGTTCAAGTGCAAGGTCCGGAGTATGAGGCATTGTCTCACTGCAAAGCATTTCAACAAACATTTCAAATCTGAATTGTTTGATAATATTATGCTCACATGAATCTCTTTCATTGATTTAAGATCACACTATCTGTACTTTATATATATATATATATATATATATATATATATATATATATACAGAGTCCAACTAGGGCTTTCCTAAGTTCATCAAGTCCCTCTGTGAACTCAACTCTAGAACTTATGGCATTGGCTTCAAACGACGAATTCAAACCGTTGAAATCCTTCTATCTTACGAATGATGCGTCTACATGTAAAAGATTTTAAATTTAAATTAAATTTGTATAAAGTCAAGTGGTCAAAATTAGAAGGTTTATAAATTAATTTTAATGCATTCATTTTTTGGGCGTCTTTTGACCACTTGACTTTATACAAATTTAATTTAAAATTTAAAATCTTTTACATGTAGACGCATCACTCATAAGATAGAAGGATTTCAACAGTTTGGATTCATCGTTTGAAGCCAATTCCATAGGTTTTAGAGTTGAGTTCACAAAGGGGCTTGGTGAACTTAGGAACACCATAGTTCTACTATATATATATATACATATATATATATATATATATATAGAGCTAGGCTATGGTGAGTTGTGAAGTAAGAGGTCATTTTTACTTCATGCTCATATTTTCATTTTGAAAATCCAAACAACCGATCCGAACCGTTTAACATGTTCTCTATATTGAAATGTGCTTGGAGACTAAATTTTATAAATAATTCAAATTGATGAAGTCATTTTTTTCATACATAAAATTTAGAAAACTTTGTGATATGAAAATTCATTATTAATTTAAAAGAGTGATGCTATGGTATTATATATAGCGCACTTTGATTCATACGTACTATGAATGCATATTTTCATTTTCAAAGTCTATATAGTTGATCCGAACCATTCTTCATGGTCTCTATATAAAAAATGTACATGGAGGACAAAGTTTACATTTAATTTCTAGAAATTTGTTTACTATTTATTTTAGATAGGTAGAAAATAACTATTTTCGAATGGTCGAGAATCTTTAGATCATGTGATTTTGTACATATTTAAAATAACAGTAAAAAATTCTAAAAATGTAAAGTTTGACATTCAGGTACATTTTCATATAAAACTCATGTTAAGCGGTACAGATCGACTGTACTAGTTGGACTTTAAAATAAAGATTTAGTACATACCAAAATATGCAATGCATAGTACTACAATAATGGAACAGTATTCACGAGAGTTATTGTCAGTATACCATCGCAAATACTGTCGTCACTAATAAAAAAAATATCTTTCTGTCGGTATACCTTTGCAGATAGTCACTTTACCTTCGCAGATACTGGCTCAGTCAATTTAAAATTAAATAATATTAAGAAATTACTTGTCCCTTGTTCCCCATCCAAAATTGGTCCCTCCCACCTGACTTGGTCACTCCCATAAATTAAATGTGGTGAGGCGACTCGCTGTCGCTATTTCACGTGTCAAGTTTGACTCTTAGCAGCCTTTGCCCTTTCGTAATAGTAAAACACAATTAGCAGCTAACAAACCATGCATGATTACTGTGACAGAAAAAAAAACACCTGACATCATAAAGGTGCTCAATCTGTACCGTCCGATCCGGATCTTGCTCTTTTAGCAACGGATGGATTGAGCGATGGCTTTTCTCTTGGATAGTTGGATTCCGTCTTATTCAACATGAAAGGAAGTAAAAACTTGAACGGGTCACTTGTACGAGGTGGACCAGGTCTAATTGTTGTTGCAATAGTTTTGTTATTGGTCCCCCCCATTTGCACTTCACATTCTGTATATACGTATATGATGGAAGAGTTTTTCCTTAGGTATTGCATCGATCTATATCAAGAAAATTTCATACCAACAATTTTTCTTTTAAAGTCAATAGTTTGTAGTAAACTAATTTAAAAAAAAAAATGAATAGTAAAAGCTCCTGCAAGTCATAAATATATAGAAGTCTCAAACGTCAAACAATAGTTTGTAGTACGTAGAATACGAGGTTTCTTCTTACATAAGTCAATAGTTTGTAGTACGTAGACCAATTTTAATAAGAAGTGAATAGTAAAAATTGAAAAATAAATTTAAAGAAAGTGCTCACATAAATAAAAACTCAAGTAAAAGAACATAGAACACTAATAATATCTTTTAATGTCCGCTCGGAGCCGTTCGATTCGCTGCAAGACTCGTGCAGACGATTTATAATCAACTATGTTTAATCAATCTAAATCGGGTGCCCGAATCTTAAAGCAGATTGAGTGATTTCGAGTGAACGAACATATATGACTGAATTTGGAGCCCCTTTTCCATGTATCATGCCATATATTCAAATTTGACAAATTGAATGTAACATGTGCAAACTTGGAGCGCAATAACAATTCACCTTAAGAGTTTTGCATTGTAAACCACGCCTCTAGGCTCTAGGGCTCTAGCCGTCTAGTGGTCCACAGTCCACCAAAAAACAAGATGCATCCGCGGATTTGTGGAAATAATTTTGATTTTCTGTTCTTAGTCTTAAAATCAAAATAAAATATCTAGCTAGGTTCACAACATTTGACTTTATAAATATTACAAGAGAAAATCATGGTATAAATATTAGATGAAAGAACTGTATTTTTTGGGTCTTTAATTAAAGGTGGATAGTCAAAATTTGGTCATTTTGTTTCTTGGCTGTTAATAATAATCAAGGTACTTCCGATAAATTCTTAGTCAGCGGTGTAGTCACATGGACTGTTTTTTTTTTTTTTAAGAAAAAATTCAAATTTATATTTCTATGTTTTTTTTCAGAAAAATTATACATTATGATTCAAAAAATTATAATGTTATGTTTCATCCAAATTTTTTCTCCACCATATGCTTCTATTTTATGCTTTATAAATAAATATAACTATATACTTTAAATTTAAAAAGAATTATAAAATAAGTAGAGTTCAAATGCTTCAAGTCTTTCATGTCTTATATTTGTCTCAAATTCTTATCTTTGTTTTCAAAGTTCAAACAGTCAATCCAAACTGCTAAATATGAGTTTTATATTAACCTATGCTTGGAGATCAAATTATATATTTGTTGAAAGATTTTACTATTCTTTTAGATAGGTACAAAATCACTGTTTTTCAGAAGATTTTGGACCATCCAAAAATAATAATTTTGTACCTATCTAAATAATAGTAAACAATTTCTAAAGAAATATATACAGGGGTAGATCCAAAATTTTCATCAAGGAGGCAAAAAATAACAAATCGGGTTTAAATACCTAATCGGTTTCACATTCATTAGCTAATCGGATACTAGATAAAAAACAATGCTCTGACTTCTAATTCTAAATGCCAATCTGAATTCAAACTATTCTAAGTTTAACCCTAAATTTAAACCAAATCACCAATCAAAATTTCAAAAGGGGGCAAAAAAATTTACAAGTCCCCCAAGATCAAGCTAGGTCTATCCCTGAATATATATTTTGATCTCCAAACACATTTTAATATGAAAATCACATTGACCAATTCATCGACTATTTGACTTTGATAATAAACATAAGAACATAAGATACGAATAAAGTATGAAAGATACGAGACATTTAAATCTTGCTCTTATAAAATTATGTCATCCAAAATTTTTGTTCCACCATTAAATATCTTGACTGCACTTTTTTGTTAATTTCACATGAAATGCTTGAACAAGTTAAGGAAATAAAATTATCATATGCTTCACAGAAACTCTTTGAACTATCTGGGATGTTGATCAATCATTTCAAACTTCAAAGGGATGCAAATATGTGGATAACAAAATTCTAGTTCTAATTTCAGTCTTGTATAGTAATTCTTTCTCAAACTTGGAACTTGTATATGTATTCCTTTTATTAAATTAATACAATTATTAAGTAGGTGTCTTTGACCAACTTCAAAATATAAAAATAGAAAATAGAAAAGACAATTTGCATGAAGCCATTAAAGAGGATATAAATTATCATATATTTTTTTTCTTTAGATTTAGAATGATAACATATGTCATCTTAATTATAGACTCAAAATGAATATTGGCAAGAATAGAACGTTTGAGAGTTTAAATGTCTTTCATTTTTGCATGTCTCTGTGATGTCTCATTTTTTTATTTATAATAAAAATTCAAAAATTTATATGTCAAAATAAAATTGGTAGATATAATCAATATTATTTTTTCTACATGCTTATAAAATAAATTAATTGTTGGTGGTTATTTCTTGTGTGGAAGTGAATGCAATGAACATACTCATAAAGAAAAAGTTAATGAGAAAATTTATGTATAGACATTTAGTGCTTATTTTCAGAATTTGAACTCAAAATGTGTGGGTCAAGAGATTTGTACTTAAAAAATAATAAAAAATGATTTATGTTGGTTGATTATTCAATGTTCAATTGCACCATATAACCTTGGTTTGACTAATAAATGTAATTTTACATTGACTTGAATGTGACTTTAACAAAAAGTTATTTGCTGTTTGCTCTTTTGAGGTGTAGACACAAGAAATTCATGATTTGTGATTTCATCAAATAATAAGTTTCTTCAGCAAGAAACAACTAGAATTAAATCTGGAAAACTTGTTGGTAAGTAGTAGAATTGTTAAAGGGTATGACTAGAAATGTAAATTACGTCACGTATTATGTCATGCCGTGACTAAATCAACTTTGTATATATCGTTTTGTGTGATGATTAAAATTGTAGATAATAGTCACAACACGTTAATCACATCATGATCAAATTATGTTATGATCAAAGTGATTGATCACGTTTGATCACGTTGTCATATTTGATTTTGTTTATCTATTTTATGAAGTTTTTTTAAGGAGAAAAATAAATAAAAATGTAAAAAAAAACTAGGAAAAAAAATATAAAATTATAAATTAGAGAAATAACATTATTAAAAAATATTATGTAATAAAATAAATTTATCAATTGAAATTGATCAATTGTTGTTTGGGATAATTAATGATATAGTGTCTTGTGTTGTGTCTAGCTCACAAGATTCGCGAATAATTCGTTTTTTAGTGATGGCGAACTGAACTCCGAATTATTCGGTTGATCAAATTTTGACTAAATATCCGTGAATAATTCACGAATTTTACGAATTTTCCCAAATTTTTCCTGAATTTTTTTTTGTTTTGTTTTTGCTTCCTTGTGAGACTGAGATCTTCGATCTAGATAATTCCGAATTATTTCCGAATTATACCGAATTATTTCCGAATCATAAATTTTTAACCCCGCCAAACCGAATCCAAATAATTCATTTGTCACTGTAGTACTGCCTACCCAGACATTTTTACATTCTTATATTTGACTTTTTGTCATGGTATTATGTAACAGAGCAGTTGACTTTTAATTTTGAATTTGAATTTGAATTTTGTAATTGGTTCAGATAAACCCTATCACGTGCGACAACGGCCCCTCTCACGTGATACGCGGTTTCCTGCACGCGTATTTGAGAATTGACATTAATTGACAGCCATGTGTACTCACACGAGTGGCAGGTTTTGTTAATTTAGTATTATTTTTGTTTTCTTATTTCTTTTAATTTCCATCAATTTATAAGTACTATGTATGTGCTGTTTCTAGTCTGGATTATTATTATAATAAGCAGTGCAATAGACTTAAGGCTGTCACTTGATCTTTCTAAAAGCATTGGGTTTTATTTTATTAATTCAATACTGTTGGATTGAGGAGTGCTAACAGTATTTTGGATTTTTCGCCTTCCTTTGATCTCCTTATATCTATTTTATTATAGAAAAATATTTATACTCTGTTTTGCCCACTCACCACACACTCATTTATTTATTAGCACACAATATTTATATGTTATCCGAGCATATCACTTATCTCTGTGAAGAGACGGTGACACACTTATTTAATGAATAATCCTTTTCTCTATCTCTCTATCATTATTTGCATATTGTAATTTGGCTATTGCTTTTATATAGATGTGGTAAAATGATAATTGTCAAATTATTGTGTGTAATTATTCAAAATAAATATTGTATGATGTTGCGAAGAGATTATAACTGCTCTCTTCATATTATGGACATAGAGATGAAATTGAATATTTATAGACAATTCTTATTCTATTTTTTATTTGGTTGGTTAAGTATTACGAGAGAATGGCCCAATTGGAGTCCATCCAAGCCCAACAAGCTCTCAAACATGTTCAGAGTCCATTTATCAATTACACAAGTAAAATGGGCTACCACACTGAGGCTGAACTACACAGATTCCTGACCATTGATTCATTTTCACCAGCTGAAAATTATGAATGGACATCTGAAAAATCAAGAGGTCCGAATAACTATGTGATTAAAAAACCTGGGCCTGCCTTTCTACCTTTTATTTTTGAGAAGAACTTGAAAATGGGCAGCAAATCACTTGAAAATGGCCCAATTCAGTCCATCCAAGCCCAACAAGGTATCAAGTATTATCTGAGTCCATCAATCAAGTATTCCGGGCCGAATTTGTGATTAGAAGATTTCAGCTGCTAGAAATAAATCAAAGATCAAAATCATGCACAGTATATGGAAGGTATCTCAGAGGATATGAATCCATCTCAAGAAGGAAGCAGGCTGTTTTTAATGGACATCAGATCAAATTCATTCTGATGTTCGATCTTAGTTGTTCAATCCGCATTGTGATTCATACGTACAATTAAAATTATAAACTACTAAACCTGGTTGCACAAATTTCAAAACGGATTTGGTCTGGTCTGATGTCCATTGGAGCCCCTCGTTTATGATTCCTTGCCAGAAAACATTTCAGTCGCCTGTAACATTTCAGAAAAACCATGCATCCAATTCCATGACCTTTTTATCTGTGCTATTTGCCTACTCTATGTTCCCATGCATCTTTAAAGCAGAAAACAAAGCACCCCATATTGCCACGTCAGGCTTCATTGGCATTTTGGTAATTAACTCCTCGGCCTATGTTAAAACCCCTGCTCGACCTTATGCATCAACCATGCAACCATAGTGTCGGGTCTCTGGTTCTATGAAGTAATGTTTTGCTTCATTAACCTTGCCTGAATGACCACATGCCATTAAGATACTGACAAATGTGACATTGTCTGTTCTCAATCTTGAATTTTGTAGCATGGAAAACAAGTCAATTGATTCCTGATAATGGCCGTGAATAGCCAATCCCAAAATCATAGAATTCCATGTTGACAAAGCTTTCGTAGGAATTTCATCAAACACCTCAAGAGCTTTCTCCATTACTCCACATTTACAATACATGTCTGTAATTGCTGTGACTATGAGGGGGTAAAGTTCAATGTTATTCTCCCCTAACTCTAAGTATAAATGGACCCAGATCCCTTGATCAATTGCTCCCAAGTTTGCACAAACCCCTAATAGGCTTAACCAATATATTGACATTAGGTTCCATTCCTTTACTTTGCATCAATGAAAATTGAAAACAGATCCAATGCTTCTTGGTCTCTCCCATTCCTTGCATACCCACTAATCATAGTGCTCCAGGTTGCCACACTCCTCTCAAGCATTTCATCGAACAGCGCTCTTGCCTCGTTGACCTGCCCCTTCTTGCCAAACCCATAATCAGGAATTGTATGAAACAACATCAAACTCCACACATTCATCAAACAGCACAGAAGTTTCCATTACATAACCACCGGTAGCATACATGGCCATCATGGCATTGCGCGCGTAGATATCACCAGCCAATCCAAGCTTCAAAACCATGCCATGAAGCTCTCTTCCACTGCGTACTAGCCCAACCGAGAGTAACATGAAAAAACAGAAGGGAAGGTGACCCTATGAGGCATTGTCTCACTGCAAAGCATTTCAACAAACAGTTCAAGTGCAAGGTCCGGAGTAGAGGATTTAGAGAACGCCCTTATTAAGATATTGTAGATGAAGGTGTTGGGATTGGGAAAATGGGACAAGAGGCGGAGAGCGTAGGAGAGGTCACCGAAGGGGGAGGTCGAGGTGAAGGAGAGGAGGCGGCTGGTGGCCATGAAGTCTTGGGTGAGGCCGGTACGAATGAGGTGGGTATGGGAGCTGGAGGAGGTGCATTTGGTTTGTAGAAGGATGATCAGAGATGAATTTGGATATGGATGGAGGACTCGTGCAAATTTGGAGCATGTTTGCTAACGAATAATGTATTTAATAATTTCTTAGCACAAATAATTCTTTTTCTAAATATAAACATAAACACAAGAAAGAAATTAATAAAAAAGAAAACGAAGCACTTTGTTATTACATTAATATGTCTTAGCACGATGGAGCACTCATTTTGCAATCTAGATACATCTATTATTGTAGGTACCAAAGCATGAAATAAATATACACGAATTAGAGGAAATACAAAAAGCAATCAAAATTTCAAAGAATAATGGAACATAAAGCAAAAGGCAAATTTAATCGAAGAAGGCCAATATTACATCTAGGTAATTGTTTATGGTTTACTTTCCACGAAACCTAAAAATTCACAAGACAAGCACCCTGCAGTGCACCATATTACAAATCATTAATCCCGATAATTAATAGTTACATGCTGTAGCTCAGGAGGCATGTGCAACTTAAAGTTGCGAGAGACTTCGACGTATGTAAGCTTTGGCATGACCCCCTCTGCCACTGTGAAATCATTTTCGTAACCCCATTCAAGCACTATCAAATTTTGTAGGACAGGGAATCCTGCTGGACACATTGTTGGACTATCGTACCTAAAACAATATCCTAACAAGGAAAGTTTCTTTAAGCTCTTCAACTTTCCAAGCTCCGGCATTGGATTTTGCTTAAATTTGGGATCTACAAGTTTCAATTTAACGAGGTGTGGTGGAAGCGAGCTAGCCTCTAAGTTGACGGCCTCGGGCCACTCCCCATACAAGGATAGAGATTGTAAATTCTGATAATTTGGGAGTGCTTTTGGGTAAACAATCTCCATTGGGAGAATATTCTCCCAATGGATCCGGATAGCTAGGGAGACTAGAGAAGGCAGCACTTCGAGTAGATTGGTCACTATAACCCATTCGCCAAATTCATTATAAAGACCTAATTTACGCAGGTTGTTTAAAACGGGAAACTTCCCATCCCATGTTCTCGGAAGGCATACAGTTTTCATGGTCTGGAGATTTCTTAGGTCAATGGTTGATGGTGGTCTATAGGGAATGCGATTACCCAGTACATGCCTCAATGTTCCAATTGTCCATAAGGCATCATGATCAAGTAATTCAATAGTATATCCCCGTATTTCTAGGGTTTCAAGAGCCTTCATATGACGAAATGAACATTTGGCGATGTAAATACGGCAATCTCTTATCGCCAAGTATTTAGGTGAAACAACTCATCTAATCCCCTGACTTGTAGGTCATCAAAGTACCTTCCGCAATGTTCAAGTAATAGAACTTTAAGTAGCCTAAAATTAGAGTACTTGGGTAAGGGCATGATATACTCAAACATTAGAATAGAACGGGTATTTGGACCTACATATTCCATGGATCGTTCACTCCTATGGTTGGATTCAGAGTATTGAAGTGAAAAACGCCGGATTCCTCTATTGGGCTGGTTGACAGAAAAACCCGTAACAAAGTTTTCTTGCCTAGATTTATGAATTGCTAAGTCAAGGAGAAGATCATGCACTTTGCAATACTTGATCGAACCAGATATGGATCGGCTTGATACTTGAATCATATTCCTGCACTAAGATAAAAAAATTGAGAACACTTGGTAGAAGTTACTTATTAGAGAATAAATCACAAAATTAGAAAGAGGTGTATCATACTTGTAATAACAGATCGATGAAACTTATATTTTATTGCAAAAGGATTGATAAAGTGTATTAATAAGGTAATGTAGCTTATTTATGTTCGTTTTATACTCCATTTCACTCGACCTTTTTGTTTGTTTTTTAATTAATAGATTTTTGTGTGTGGAAAAAATTTACTTGCCTCATGCCTTTCACGCCTATCTCTATATTAAAAATCCAAAAATCAATTCAAACCGCTCAACTTAATCTTTATATTAAAATTTGCTCGGAGATCAAATTTTAAATTTTTTTCAAATTGTTTACTATTTTTTAGATTGGTACAAAATTGTTGTTTTTAGATGCTTGAGAATTTTGCTGAAAAACAACTATCTTGTAGCTATCTAAACAAAATAGTAAAAAATTTACAACAAAATATAAAATTTGGTTTCTAAGCACATTTTAATATGGAGATCATGTTGAAAGGTTAAGATCAATTGTTCGGACTTCAAAACGGAAATAAAAATGTGAAACGCGATTGAGACATGAAAGACATGAGGTATTTGAACCATGCTCTATATATTTACTTCTATTCTTTTGTAAAATAAAATTGGAGTATATATCACGTATACCTGAAGTGTGTTCTATGAAGTAGTTAATAAGTGACCAAAAAGATTGCAATAGCATTGTATAGATGCATGATAAAAATTAAGGGAAAAAAATTATATAACCTTCGAAAAAGTTCCTCGAGGCAGTTCTCAGCTGTTTCCTCCAATGTATTTGTCTTGTTGTGTGGTATGAACCACTCTGCTATCCACATTCTGATCAGACGTTCTGCAGAGATCTCATAGTCTTCAGGAAAACAAGTAAGATATTGGAAGCATGCCTTGAGATAATAAGGCATATCTTCGTAGCTCATGGCTAGAACATACATGTTGACACTGTCGTCTGGGAGCCCATCCATTGTTCGCAACACTTTCTCCCACTCATGCCAGTTTTGTTCTTTAGTTGAAAGGATTCCACCTAGTACTATCAAGGTCAGAGGTAACCCCTTACATTTTTTGGATAGTTTTTTAGCAAGCTCAAGGAGATCGCTAGAGCATTCTTCATTAGGTTTTTGATGAGGGAGAGCCTTTTTGAGGAGAAGAGCTAGGCTTTCCCTATCATTTAACAAATTGAGTTTGTATGGTACCATTTTGAGGTTAGCGGATTGACAAACATTGTTAGACCTGCTAGTCATCAGAACGCGACTCCCGTTCTTGACATCCGGCAATACAGCTTCCAGTTGTGTCCACAGATCTTCCGACCACACATCATCTAGAATAATCAGATATCTTGTGCTTCTTAAAATCCTGTTGAGTTCAATGATTAAATCTTCTTCATCTTGGTTGTCCGGTATAATTTGAGCTGGAGTAGCATCTTTCTCAAGAGATCAATTAGACTGAACGTTGCTGAGATTGACAGCATTATATGATACTCGAAATCTGCTCTGGCACTGGTTACAAGCAAACAAGATATACTATTAGATTAATTTTTAAAACGGTTTTTGAACAATAGTCATTTTTTCAACTATGTATTACAAAAATCTTAGCAATTACTTTGCAATAAATTAAAAGAAAAGTTGATTTGCCCATCCAATAATTTTTTTTTTTGAAGGTCAGTTAGCGAACCGCTTACCGACTATTTCATGATTTGCCCATCCAATAATTATCTAGAATGATCCATCGATCTACTTATTTCTTAGAAATGACTATCTAATGAAAATTTTCAAACCACTATAATTTTTGCATATATTTATCTATATCTTTTAACATTACTGTCGTAATTAGTTTTTGTAATTTCTATAAAACTTATAGATAAATTAACAAATAAGTTATGAGACGGTAGTTGCATAGATATCTTGCAGTACCAAAATATAGGCTAATAAAAATGATATTATTATTGTCAAAATAATTATTATAATTATTATTCGAATGAAGAAGCAGTTAGGATCAACTATTAAATCATCAAACTCATAATATATAATAGTAGTACCAGTAGATCGGTACTATACATAGCAACTTAGACTAATTCTTACTTATTGATGTTATTTGGCAAATATTTATCTCATTGAATCACAGTTGAAAAATAAAAATATGCACTTGCCTTTTGTATATAATACGTGCAAGGGTGGTTTTTCCAAGACCGCCGGGGCCCGTGATGATTATGACGGTTTGCCTAGGTTCGTCCTCAGCACGCAACAGGTTCAGAATGTTGTTCTTATCAGTTTGCAGGCCTACGACTTCTGTGTCATCTACCTCTTGATAAGTAGCTCTCCAAACAGGCATTGTGACTGCCTCTCCCACAATGCTTTGCCATTCTATGAATCTGTAGTCCTCTCCCACAATGTTTTCGGGTTCTATGAATCCGAAGTCGACCCTGCTCTTAGAGATCCCTATGAGTTTATTTTGGATTTTATCGAGCTCAGTGCCAAGTTTGTGGAGGATATGCAACTTTGAGGGTTTGTTCCACATCTTCTTGACTTTTTGCAAAAAGCTGGGTTTTTTGTGGTAATCTTCGAGTTCTAGAAGGAATGTATGTATTGCATCCTCGATATGGTATG
>JAJGRW010000227.1:592609-796433 GCA_025461045.1 Carex parvula | reverse complement strand
TGTGTAGTATTTGGGAGATAAGAGACCCGATAGTTGCGTAAGATAAATCGCATTGTCCTGAGTAGAGTCTCGATGAAAGATCTGTCATTCTGGCGTAACATAAAATCGCAGTGACACTATGTAGTTATCTTTCATAAACAACAACAGGAAATCAGACGCAACAGGAATATATTGTCAAGACGGATTGAGTGGCAACGGTGTGCCGAAACCCTAGGAACTCATCTCTATCTTTATTTAATTACTTTTAATTGTTTTCCTAATTTACATTGATCAACAAACATCTCTCAAATTTCAGATTTCGTCTAGCCTTTCGCGAAAGGTTGTGATTCGATCGCTCAAGACACTGAACCAATATTCCCTGTGGATCGACCTCGCATATACTACTCGATAAGGATTGTGCGCTTGCAGTCCGAACCGATAGCATTTACGAGTTTATAAATATTAAAGAAACATTGCTCTCTTTGAGTGATCAAGCTTTTTGGCGCCGTTGCCGGGAATAACGGTTCATTGTGCAAGGCCTCGAAAGACGCCCTTGTTTTGACCATTGAATCCAATTAATTAGAAACGCCTAGATTTCTTTTTACTTTCTTTATTTTCATTTTTCTTTTATTTTTAATTTCGTTTTTTTTTTTTTTTTTTTTCTTTTATTTTCGGTTTTTAGTTTAAATTTCAGATTTTCTTTTCTTTTTTTTAGGAACATTGCACGCTGGCCGAATCATCCGTACGAAGATCCGAGAGGATTGCTAGTAGGAGAGGACAATTCGCTTCCAAATCACCGATAAGAACCAATCATAGTTCTTCATCCAGTAATTCTGAAGGCGAAGAGGACTCAGATTCGATCAACATGAATATCCCACCGAACGAACCGATTAACAATGGAGTTCACGATGCAGCAAGACCCAAACTTCTAAGAGACTATTGCGTACCGCGCGCGAATGATCCTAATTCTAGTATAAACCCGCCAACTGTTACAAACCGTAATTTTGAGATCAAACCTGCTCTCATAAATATGGTTTCACAACAGCAATTTGGAGGATTGCCACATGAAGACCCACATCTTCATTTGTCAATTTTCCTAGGGATATGCGAGACGATAAAGATCAACGGAGTTACCGATGAAGCAATCAGGCTAAGGCTATTTCAATTCTCATTAAAAGATAAAGCAAGAGCATGGTTGTTTTCTTTACCGGCCAATTCTATTCAAACTTGGGACCAATTGTTTAATATGTTTATTGCAAAATATTTTCCACCGTCCAAAACTTCAAGGTTTAGAAATGCAATTACTAATTTTGAACAAAGAGATGGTGAAACATTGTGTGAGGCATGGGATAGATATAAGGATATGTTAAGGTGTTGTCCACATCATGGTCTAGAAAGATGGCTGATTGTCCAAACTTTTTATAATGGTCTAAACCCTACGGATAGGTTGTCTATTGATGCTTCTGCAGGAGGAGCAATCATGAACAAGGAACCTGACGAGGCTTACAACCTAATTGAAGAGATTGCAATCAACCAACACTACTGGATCCCTGAGCGAAAGAAGCCAGCGCCAACACCTGGCATGCACCGAGTAGATGATATCTCCATGCTGAGCGCAAAGATTGATGCTTTGCAAATGGCACTTAACAAGCAGACCAAGCAGCGAACGGTAGCAGCAGTCAATGCCGCAACAGCATGTGGCTATTGCGGAGGAGCGCATGAGATGACCGAATGTATGAATATGACGGAACCTGAGGAAGACATGGAGCAAGCAAATGCAATTGATAACAGCTTTCGACCTCAGCCCGCCTACAACACATACCATCCAAACAACCGAAACCATCCGAATTTCTCATACGCAAACAACCAAAGGCTGCGCACCTCAACAGAACTCACCAACCACAATCCAATTTTCAGCCAAGATACATAATCCTCAACAGACTTTACCAACCAAGGCCATACAATCAACCGCAGCAACCAGACATCACATCACTAATGGAGAGATTCCTAGAGAAGCAAGAGAAGGCTAACGCGAAATCGCACAAAAGATCGAATCCTTGACAAACCGCAACAAAGACTTAGAAGACAATGTCTCTAAGATGGCAAAAGAACTCTCAACTATCACACGTGGAAAAGGCAAATTCCGGGCCAACCGGAAGAAAACCCAAGAGAGACTTGCAAGAGCATAACACTAAGGAGCGGTACAGCTTATCAGGGACCTCCCATACCCGATCAAACTTCCGATGAGATACATGCAGAGCCATCACATTCAGAAGAGTACGAGCCGCAACCACCGGAGCAGCCCGTATTCGAACTACAGACAGACCTTACTCAGGAGAAGAATGACACCGTAGGTGGAGACGAGCGACAACCCGAACCTGAATACATTTCACCACCACCCTACAAGCCACCTCTGCCATTCCCTCCAAGGCCTGTCAAACACAATGAACAGCAACTCGCGAGATCCAAGGAGACACTCAAACAACAACATGTCACAATCCCCTTCACTGAAACAATTGCGAGCATACCCTCGTATGCTAAAATTCTGAAGGAGGATCTTTCAAATCGAAGTAGACTCCAAGAACTCTCAACAGTTCCACTCAATCTGGAATGCAGTGCGCTCGTGCAAAGCAAATTACCGATAAAGTTGAAAGATCCGGGAAGTTTCTCAATACCATGCACCATTGGCACAACCGATTTTAAGAGAGCTTTATGCGATCTGGGAGCAAGTGTGAGTCTGATGCCTAAGGTAGTATTTGACAGATTGGAATGTGGAGACCTGTCACCAACACGGATCTCATTGCAACTGGCTGACCGATCAATTCGATATCCTGAAGGAATGTTGCGTGATATCCCAATCAAAGTCGGTAAATTTTGGATACCAGCAGATTTTGTGGTAATTGATATGGAAGAAGATGAGCATATTCCTATCATCCTTGGAAGGCCATTCCTCGCCACATGTGGGGCAATGATCGATGTTAGAAATGGAAAAATCTCACTCAATGTTGGCGAGAACAAAATGATCTTCAGCATGAATGAGGTTAAGGTCCCCCCTGACATAAGTCTGTCTATAATTTGGAAACAATGGATGAGGATGGCAATGATGAATTGCGAATGAATGAAATTGGAGATAACGAAGAAATGGAACCACGAAGAAGAAGTGGAAAGACTGTTTATGTACAAGACAACAGTCAGGTCCATCCAACTTCCGTGACACACACAAACGATGATCTAAACAGAAGTCCTAATATCGCAACCCATAGGAACTATTCTCTCTTAGCATGCACTAATCAGAAACCTACGCGAAGAACTCGATGCAATTTCTCAAAGATGGACGAGGTTGAAGCAGTACTCGGTGTAAGTCTGGCATTCGACCCCGGACCTCAATACCAACCGACTTCTTCAAGAAGGACAGTGATGATGAAACCACAGAAGACGCTGAAGGCAAACCACCCGACAAGCAACCCGCTTGCATTGACGGGAGGGTATCTGGAAGAACTGATGCAACACAAAGTCAAGCTAATGACTCAAAACAAGCGCTTCTTGGGAGGCAACCCAAGGCCACTTTTATATTTTCGCATAATTATTATTTTTAGTTTAATTAAGGCTTAAACAAAGAAAACAACTCATACCCACCTTTTTCCTATGATCAGGTCACCATATCGGAGGAAAGGCCTGACTTAACAGCATCTTGGAAGACGGAAAATACTCTCTGGTACGACCTGTATTGGCTGGTGCAGATCATACCAATGGATACGAGGAAAAATAGAGTAAGAAGCAGGAATTAAGGTGAATACGGACCGTATTGGCTGATACGGCCGTATTCAGAGGAGTTAGACTTAACGGTTATTGGGTTTGAATTTAACAGGCTTAATACGGACCGTATTGGCTGATACGGTCCGTAATAAGGGTCAGTTCGGAGATGCGAACCCGTTAAGAGAGACGTTTGAAATCCGCGCGAACCACGTCTCATAACCGTTAACCCTATTTCGTTCTAACTCCTAAACCCTCTCCCTCCTCCTCTTACTCTCTTTCCCTCTATCTCCTCTCCTTCCCCTCTTCCCTTCTTTGCCCGAAAATCAAGTTTCCCCTCCTTGCCGTCATCTTCACCACCATCCTCATCTCCTTCAACATTGAAGCCGCCGCAAGCTTCCTTCTCCGCCGCACCACCCTAATACGGACCGTACCGGGCCCGTATCCGACGGCTATTCGAATCAACTTCTCCAATTTTCGGTTTTCAAACCCCTTTGATCTCAAATCTTTCGTTTTTGCACTTGTTTTAATTTAGTTACTCTGTTACATTAGCCTAGATTTAGTTTAATCTCTGCAAAAATCATAAAAACCAAAAAAAAATTAGGTTTCTGTCAAAATTGATTTTACCAGTCTAATACGGTTCGTATTGAACCAATACGGTCCGTATTAAGTCCGGTACTTGGCCAGTTTCACCAACCAAACCAGTCCGTAACCAGACCGTATTGCCCAATACGGTCCGTAACAGAGGTATTTAATTTAAACAAATGGCTCCAAAAATGAAAAATATTTTAGGGGCAGTTACAAGGAATGCCAAGAAAGTCCTCGGAAGTGCACGGCCCGAGCAATTCGCCTCAGAGCTCATCTAGCCGATCCTCCGATCCTCAAACTCACAACGCAATCCTCCGATCATTCATCTCTCGTAACCAACACTCAGGAGTCCGTCAGAGACAAACCGGTCTCAGATGCGGACTATAACCCAGAAGATTTTTAAACCCTCAGGATTTCGATGTCGAGAGAGAGGATTCCGACGAGTCCATGGAGGAAGCCCGGCCAACCGCGTACCAACCAATCTTCAACATCCGCTAGTCACATCCAATTACGAGAAGATGAAATTGAGGGAGGTCATTATACCACAAATCCATGACATAGGACACACTCGATCGACTCGGCCCTCCTTGCGCAACGACACAACTTGCAAACGCATCAACTCTGGAAATTCCTCAACATAATCAAAGGAGTTAAATATCACAAAGTCCCTCACGAGAGAGTTCCTTGTTGACATTCAAATACGAAGAAAAACTCCATCTCTTTCCAGATGCTTGGTGAGCGATACACACTCTCCATGTGTGATTTCTGCGCCATCTTCGACCCTCGTCGATAGCGGCACTTTCGATTCTCCCGACTGCCGTGAGTTCTGGTACAGCATCACAGAAGATAATCAGAATTCAACTCGACCGGCAAGCAGAATCATCAACCCACAAATTCCGCTTCTTGCAAATTATTCTCGCCAATTCCATTTTTGCAAGAGGCCGAGAGTTCATCCAAGGTAACATTACCCGAGCTCCACCTCCCTCAAATGCATGATCGAGCCAACACCCAGTGCGACCTCACCTTGGCCATCTCCTTTGCAAACAAATCCGTGAGGTCACACTAGCCAAAAAAGATAAAGGCAAGATCTCCATCGGGTTCGTGGCCACGATCTTAGCCAACCATCTCGATCTTCCGATCAATCATCTCAAAGAGGCAAGCGGGCTCCGAAGATTTGACATACCATGCCTCCAAGCCATGA
The DNA here is from genome assembly GCA_025461045.1 of Carex parvula. Classification (NCBI taxonomy): domain Eukaryota; kingdom Viridiplantae; phylum Streptophyta; class Magnoliopsida; order Poales; family Cyperaceae; genus Carex; species Carex parvula. The sequence continues at coordinate 790,912 of JAJGRW010000227.1, read as the reverse complement.
AAATTGTCACCGTGTCACTACCCAGTCCCTACTTCTATAAATTCCGAAAGGGAATCTTGCAATTCCTTTTAGACATCTCAATCTCCGCAGTGGGCCTCATGGAAAATGGCACGCCACGCAAGCCCGATTATGAGCCACCTCAAGATTACATTGATGTAATCGCGAGTCCAAGCCGCAACGCAAAATCGGGCTCGGCAACAGCGAGAGTGGGAGGCAGACACATCGGCCGCGGGGGTCGCGTCTTCAGGGGCGGCACCATCTGATGCCCCTTCAGCAGAGCTTGACCAGGTTCATTCAAATGATAAATTGGATAGACTCCTAACCTCAACGAGCTAACCTTGACACGGGAGAGGACCACCCCCCAATTGGAACACAACAGCACAACCATTCAGCAAGAGGTTAATGAAATCAGAAACCAGCATGGAGGAGGTCGGAGGAGTGTAGACGAGAGTAGGCGCGAGATCCAGCAGACGCGCTACATGGCACAGCAGTACTATCAGTACGCTCTCCGACTCCGGATTCGAGTACCAGCCGTCCACCATACGGATTCTTCGACACCGTCATTCTACGAGGAGATCCAGCATCCACCACCTCCACCACCTCAGGATTGAGGTGAAGTGAGTTGTATCTTTCCCTGGTCTTTTTACTTTCTACTTCATTTATTTTTTACCTCTCGAGCATTGGGGACAATGCTCAACTTTATTCGGGGGGTAGGAGGTAATTTGACCATGTATCTTTAAAATTTTTCGCACTTTTAAATTCTTAGATGCTAGTAGTTTTACTCAATTTTTGACTAGGGTTGGAGGCTTTACGAAATCCTAGAATGATTAGATTGAGCTTTTTAGCTAGGCTTGCATTTTTATTTTTCCTTAGGAGTAGGTTAATTAAATAGGAAATTGTTTAAATTGAATTAGACTAAGGTTAGATAATTGACCATGATACCAAAAAATTCAGAATTTTAATTATTAGTAATTTCAAATGTGAACAATTAATTGCTAACCATGAGAGTTGATCAAAAATTGCAAAACCTAGAATTTTTATTTTGAGTAATTTATGTTTGCCAAAGTCTTTTAAATTGATAGTGTTTTAGCAATACCCCATTTATATAGATAGACCCCTAGCGAAAACTATGCAATAATTTCTTGTATGAATGAATACTTGAAATTGTGTGTAATCATGGTGCTTGTGACACAAAAATATGTTATTTTATTTTTCAGAAAAATTGAAAAATACAAAAAAAATCAAAAAAGAGAAAAACTCAAAAATAGAAAAATATGGAAAAAGAAAAAAAAAATATATATATAGAATAAAAGATGGAGGATAAAAGAGTACGGGTGCCTACGCAAGACTGGTTACCAATAGGCTCGAGAAACCTTCCAAATTTTAAATTTTTGTACATATTTAATTTTCAAAATAGTCACAAGTACCAACACACTTAGTTGTTCGTACTTTGCTCCAATCAATTGGGAAGGAAAATCAAAATTTATATCATTAGAATTCCTATTGGTTGGAAGGGATCGATTTATAATCGAAGGGGAAATTAATACTCTCAATTTTAAGGATATTTGTGAATTAGATTTTTCGATAATAATTTTTCTAGGGTTAGCATAATGAGGTCAATCATGGGGTGAATAAATTGTTCAAGGGAGAGATCATAATATTTTAGAGTTCTAAATTTTTATTGTCATGCCAATTGTACCAAACCTAAGTCCTAATTGAATTTTTTTAAACAAGTCCTTGAGATTGTATGGTTTAACCGAGACCGGATCTTTGACCAGTTGGGATGTCGTTGCTTGGGGACAAGCAACAATTCAAGTTGGGAGGCGTGATCAGAGTCAAAATGATGATGATTTACGTAGGGTTTTGGCTTAGGTTTTACATATTTTCTCACACTTATGTTTAATTATTTAGAGAAAAAGGCTACTGTCACCCTTCTTTAAGTTTTATTGCAGAAAACAGGTTTTGGGACTATTCTACATCAAATGGAGCTAGAATCGGGGTCAATCGGATCAGCAACGCTTATCGACTAAGACCCTGTTACGGCCCGTATTGGTTAATACGGACCAGGCATAGCACAGGCTCAGAAGATAGCGCAGGAAGTTACAACCATAACTGCCAAGGTCCCATTACGGACCGTATCACCTTGATACGGTCCGTAACCGAAGGCGACTCTTGGGAAATAACTGCCGACAGCTGTTTCCAGATCAATTCCTTGGCTTCCAATCAACTCCAGACGTCCCTACACTCCTATAAAAGGCCCCTGGACAGAGGGAATAGATATCTTTGTAATTAGGGTTAGATTTGATTAAAGAGAGAAGAGAGGAGTGATTGTAACCATGCCGTTCCGCGGCTAAGTTCCTTTTCTTAGGGCTAGGTAGTAAACCTTGTTACTCTTGATGTTTTGATATATATATTTCTGTTGATTATGATTTCTTGTTGTTGTATCGAATATGCTTTTGTGATTTACTATCTCTTCACCTAATTTCAATGATCTAGTTTGAGTTTGTTAGGGTAGTGACAGTACTTTAATAACTCGAAAGAACTATTTGGATGAGTTAGCCTCGTTGAGATCTATTAGGTTTATGTGAAGAAAACCTTCGCGGGGAAGCCATAAACCAGAACAACAAATTCCATCATTTGCGTAAGGTAAATCGCAGTGATCTGTGTAGTAATTTGGGAGATAAGAGACCCGATAGTTGCGTAAGATAAATCGCATTGTCCTGAGTAGAGTCTCGATGAAAGATCTGTCATTCTGGCGTAACATAAATCGCAGTGACCTATGTAGTTATCTTTCATAAAACAACAACAGGAAATCAGACGCAACAGGAATATATTGTCAAGACGGATTGAGTGGCAACGGTGTGCCGAAACCCTAGGAATTCTCATCTCTATCTTTATTTTAATTACTTTTAATTGTTTCCTAATTTACATTGATCAACAAACATCTCTCAAATTTCAGATTTCGTCTAGCCTTTCGAAAGGTTGTGATTCGATCGCTCAAGACACTGAACCAATATTCCCTGTGGATCGACCTCGCATATACTACTCGATAAGATTGTGCGCTTGCAGTCCGAACCGATAGCATTTACGAGTTTATAAATATTAAAAGAAACATTGCTCTCTTTTGAGTGATCATGCATCTGAACTCAATGATAATGATGAGGGTACTGTCTCGCTGGAACCCATAGACTTCGACACCACCTCCTTGAAATTTACCACTGAGAAAGCAGAAAAAGTATTTGTAAGTTTTTTTCCGACATCACCTCCATGATAAGCATAATATTTCTAATTTCTCCTTTTATCTATTTAAGTTGTTGTTTAATTATTTTAACTAGTATTTGACAAATATATCCTTGTTCCTCTGACTTGACCTGGTCCATTGAAGAACCTCTGAAACAAAGGTCAAATTGAAGATTGGATGATCACCTTAGAAAATTTCATACAAATATTAACAATCTAATGTGATTATCAGAAATACAAGCTTGCATGGCAGAAGTCTCAATCGACCAGGTCAATTGGGCAAACACCATCCAATTTTAAATCAATTAACTATGTACCTTTGTTGCTTACCAGTACCAGTCATGAATAGTGCTTTGCAAATAAAGGAAGAAAAATAAAAGTTTGATTTAGCAATGTCCAAGTGGATGATTAATGTGAGGGTCTCCTTGCTCAAAGAATAATGGCCAAGTATATATTTAGCTTGGATTCTAAGAATATAGTTTGGATTTAATTCGTAATTTCCTATTTGATTCATTAAGTTTCCTATGCATTTTTATATCTTAATATCTTGTACCACTATGAAGGACAAAAAAAGAACAATTTGAACCAGTCCCTTGTTATTAATTGGATAGAGAAGGATTGATTTCAACGGACTCGGTACACAAATTGATCTATATTGGAAATATTTAAAAAACATAGGACTAAGTTTTAATGGGTTTTAATTTCAATCTAAATCTTTTGAGAAGATAAGAGCATACCTTGGGCAAAATCTATTGAACTCGAGAAAGCTTTTTGCAGCAAAAACCTGAGCTCCAGAGTCTTGTCCCCAAGAGCCTTAAGTGCATGAAGCCTAGAATTAATATTTGGAGAATTGAATATAAGAAAATTCTATAAGCAACATGACAGCATTAGGATCCTAAACTTACCAAAGAGTTTCATCTATCAAACACTAAGACAAGTTTGCCCTTTTGAGAAAATTCATAATTATTAGGGTCATTTTCGCATCTTTCTCAAACGCCGTTACCAGCTTCTACTCTCCTTAGCCGTTACCAGCTTCTAGGGGGTAAAGACACACAGCACTACAGCAGGACTGACAGTAATGAAGCAAAACCAACTAGTTTCAGTTTTTTTATTATTCATTTTCCCCACTATTATGTTGGAGTTAAAACATGAAAATCTATCTAATTATTCTTTCTCAAACTACAGATTCTGATTACCTAAAAATAATGAACATATGCAACCTAAAGTTAAACTAATAATATGAATCAAACAAAAGCCAAGTGAGAATGTACTGAGCTTGTTGTACACAGAGCATTGATGCAAATTTCAAAGTTGTATGCTCTAAAAAAATGAAATTAGAAGATTGGATAATATTGTACCTTGCAATCTCTCACTTGTGAGTTGTGACAAACCAAGCGGTGGGGCACTTAATTCAAAGTTGTATGTTGTCTGTATGTTATTGAATGGTTGTCGTATTTTACAGTGGGGCACTTAATTAGTTTACTATTCCCAACTCCCAAGCTAGGTATTTATCTTTAAAATATAACCTTGGAAGTCGCTTCCAAGTTTCCAAAAAAAAAACTCCCAAGCTAGGTAAGCGCAATTATGATTAATAAAGTATGGTTTGAGCTTTTAATTAATATTCGCTCAGATCAATTAAAAGAAGGGAAGGGGAGAATTCTAAGAATCGTAACTTTTAGTTTTTAAACTTTATTGATGGTTAATTTTCTTAGTAATTTGAAATGTTTTTTTTTAACTTGGTAGTGACTAATTTGAAATGTCAAACTTTTATTTTGATGTGGCTGCCTTGAGGTGTGTGAGAATATTTGCAACAATTCACTTGCTTTTTTTTACTTTGAATTGGTATTTTGGTATTCTCTTATGTCATTGATATGTACTGGTACATCTTATTGTAATTTATGGACCTTCATGCAGTATTTTGAAGTAAGAATGTTTATTATGTAAAATGTGGCATTCATTCAGACTTAGACGAAAAATTAATAACTTGTTAGTATTTCAGGTTATAAGTTGTAAATTTGTTAAAAAACCAGCAGTTGAACTGATTCACCCACTGGTTCGACCAGTGAACTAGTGACCCGTAGTTCTACCGTGTCGATGTACGGTCCGGTTCTAATAACATTACTATCAAGTGAGTACCAATAACTGTACAATACCAGTTTGGAAAAAACAAACATTACAATTTGGAAACAAAAATTTAGCAATAATATATATTTCTCGACTATTGCATATAATAGACAGATGTTACGGGTATGACGGCTCACGAGGACCATGCTGACGTGGATGAGGCTGACCTGTTTATGTCAGCGGTTGGCGGTAGCTACCATGGCCGGGTTAGAGGCTTTGGATGCGTCCTGGACCCGAAGTTGCCCAAAACAACTGGACGAGGACGGGTCACCCCTGCACAATCCGACCTTTCTGATGTCACAAATATTGGAAGCAAACGGATCTTCACCGATGATGTCCTAGTCGGAATGTTAAACGAACGTGATATGCGACTGGCCGAGGAAAGGCAAGAGAGGAAAAGAGAGCAAGAAAGATACAACATGCTCTTCACCAAATTATTCAGTCTGGTTGGACAGCAAAATCCAGCTGTACAGGTTAGTCCGACTATGCAAGAGTCTTCAATGTTATACTTCCACTCACTGCCTTTATTACAACTTGTATTTCTTTGGTCCTTTCGACATTCCAGTTTGTCCTTCGGCTGTTATAGTTCCATTCATATGCTTAGAATGCGAAAGGATGATCAATTGATAGTTTACTTTTATTTCCTTTTAACTATTCTTCAAATATCCATTTTCTTGCCAATCTCTTTACCACAACTTGTTCAATAGAGGACTGTGTAAGCATGATAAAAATATGGACTGTGTAAGCTTAATTAAGAGGGGACTGTGTAAGCCTAAGGTTTAACCTGATAGAAAAGGTTTTACCTCTAGACCTAATAGTAAAAGGTAAATCTATCCTATCGGTTATGTATTTCACACAAATGGAACAAAGCCGGCAACATTTTCAATAGGTTCTTGAGAGCCCAACCAATTGCCTGCTGTTTTAACTTATTTACATACTTCCCACAAACATGTTTAGTGTATCCGTTTAACAATAGAATAATTTGAACGGTTACAAGATGGGCGTCAGGTTAGCAGTGCTAACCTTTCTTGTGTATATTTAACACAGGCACAGGTTAACAGTGCTCATGAGGGGGTTATGGGGAATATGCAAACTCTCCAGGTGAAATCTTTGAACTTTAACAACTCAATCCTTTTAATTATTTCTCTACGATCAGATGTTGTGCTATCCAAATGATAACAGTGCGCTTGAATATTGACTAGTGTCAGGATCCCACCTCTCTACCTCAATCTCAGGAAGGAGCCCCACTAATGCAGTTTGCCCACTCTCAAGTAAGGAGATTTATTAGTACTTATTTATATACGCAATATATAAACACAATTAGGTAAGACGGAACCATCGAGTTCAAATATTTCAGCAACGACAAGAACTGATATGTAGTATTGTGCAAACTCTCTTTTATTCCTTTATTTTTAGTGATTTGAGTGAATACAATGAGTATGGTGCAAAATCAATTTCATCGAGGGTGGATTCTGGCCAAATAACTTTTTAGTTATTTTTAGTGATATTTGCCAAAATTAGTTTTTGCGGGAGTTCCAACATAGTGGTGCTGGTTTATTTTCTTTGGACTTGGTGATGTGGTATATGTGGTTTAGTTTCAAAACATATATATGCTGGTTTATTTTCTTTGGAATTGGAATTGGTGATGTGGTATATGTGGTAACTTGCTTGCTTTGGGAATGTGGTATATGTAGGGTCCACCATATGTGCTGCCATCATCAAATCAAGAGGGGGGATTCCAAGCACTACTGAAGGCAAATTCTGGACAAGAGGTGGCCAACCTTTTAGGGGCCGAAGCGTCAACGACCGATTGGTTTGCAGATGACATCTCGAACAACAACCGGCATTAATGGTCTGGGGTATTGCCAACCTTTAATGGATAATTATAGATTTTTGGATTTACACATTAACACCACAGGTTATGTTTCTTTTTTGTAAATTTTTGTTGATGGGTGGTGATTATATTTTGAGAAAGGGTTATGTAGTTATGTTTCTTTTTGTAAATTATTGTTGCATATTATAGTGTGGCTGTAATGTTATAATACAGTTGGTTTCTGATATTATAGTGTGGATGTAATATTATAATGCTAATTTCAAGCTTTCTTATTAAATTTCAAGGTGTTATGTTATTGTTATTTCTTTCATTGGAAAATGTATCATATTACCGGGTTGGTGCCCGATAGGTAATGGGAAGATTTTAGAAATGGGGTTGCTGATATACTGGTATTAATTGTAATTATTTTTGTCGGATTATCAACAGGAATATGATGAAATTATAGAGCATGCAAATAATCAGGTGGGACCCACAGCACATACCCTTGCAAAAAAACGGATGGGACCCACTATCGCTATCCTTGCTAAAAATAAGGTGGGACCCACGCTGGTGTGCCTTACAAATAATAATGTGGGGTCCACTCACGCTAACCTTGCTAATAACCCGTGTGCTATCCTTGCAAATACCCTATGCGACATCCTTGCAAATAGTAAGTGGGTCCCACAATTGATATCCTTGCTAATGCCGAGTGGGGCCTACACTACATCTCCTTGCTAATACTAAGTGGGGCCTACACTACATCTCCTTGCTAATACACAGTGGGGCCTACACTACATCTCCTTGCTAATACTAAGTGGGGCCTACACTACATCTCCTTGCTAATACTAAGTGGGGCCTACACTACATCTCCTTGCTAATACTCAGTGGGGCCTACACTACATCTCCTTGCTAATACTCAGTGGGGCCTACACTACATCTCCTTGCTAATACCTAGTTGGGCGCCAAAAACCAAAGTATTAGCAAGCGTACTTTTTGCAACGGCAGCCCTTGCGAATAGTAAAGCAAAATGTATTAGCAAGCGTAACCCTTGCAAAAAGTCTGAAAATGAGTATTTGCATTGGGGCTTAAAGCAACGGGAGGATTTGCAAGCGTAGCGCTTGCTAATGGAGTTTTTCGGGCTTTTAGCAAGCGTAAGCCGTTGCAACAAGCCAATTTCTCCCGTTGCCTTTACTGGGGATTCTAGTAGTGTTTTACTAACTCGGTGGATAAAATAAAGAATGAGCATTGTAAAAATACCTAACAATTTTTTACATCCAAAAAATGCAATATAATTGATTAGTTGCCTGATGAAGCCAAAACATATAGCTAAAATCATTATCTTTTTTTCCGAAATTGATCAAAAGCGAATGTAAAGTAGTCATTTTTTTTAATTTATTTACCGCGCGCAAATGTGTTATTAGATTTTTTGTTGGCATTTTTTTTGAGAAAATTGCATATTTAGGCAAAAACAGAGCAAAAGTGTCGTATTTAGGCGATAACAGAATAAGGCATCAAAATGGGACATTACATGGAGCATGCAACACCTCACACGAATTGCACAACATGCGAAATGACAAAAATACAAGAAAATCTACTAAGTCAGGAAGACGTTCGGCCTCCCCTATACTGCACGATCCATGGACTGTCCTAAAAATAGGCGATTTCTTAATGGGCCTTCCAGAAAAGCGAGAATTCCTGATGGGCCTTCTAGAATGACGCATTTTCTTAAGAGCCAACCTGAGATAGTTATTTTTGCTTCATCTATCCAATCTTGGGTGGACCCAACGTCCCTCACTACTTCCACTACTTCACCTCTCATTTAGGAAGGCCATAGTAGTAGACTAGCAATATTCCTCATTGTTAGATTAGGTTAAAGAGTTACTTAAAGAGAGAATGGTAGCTATCAGAAGCCAAGCAGGAGAAGAATGCGTCATCTAAGGAGGCAAAGGTTCTTCCATCTCTAATTGGGTTGTAATTTATGTTATCCTTATTTTATTTCTTTTAGTTTGACATTGGCATGAGAAGCTAAACTTCTCATCTCTAGGGTGAGGGTTGTACTTGTATTCTTATGTATATTTAATATATGTTTATGTTTTATTTGTGATGATTTGTGTTTCCTTTTATATTTGAATTCTTTTTTATTACGTCTTTGCATACATAGTTTTGTCTACTATAACAATGGGAATTGGGTTTTGTGCAAAGGGCTTTGGACAAAGTCTCATCCAAAGTCAAGCTTGAACGTCTGATTTGCATTGAGATTCGTACAATCATATTTAAAACTTAATAAATTTAAATGGTTCCTTGAATCTAAATGTCCGTGCGGTTTTTGATGCTGATCAGACGGTTTAGGTCCGGCTGGATAAGCCTTTGTCCAAAGCCGTTTGGATAAAACCCTCACCCATACCAATGACTCTCCACATACCAATAGGTGTTAAGTCGTTGCATCCTTGTGTGAGAAGGATAATGTATGTAAGTACTCCAAACACTTCGGCTAACGAGGTTTGGTAGCAGTTCAAAGACTAGGGTTAGAACCCAGTGAGCTCCCTCGGAAGAATAGTGTAAATTTTATTAGGAAGAAGTTAGATTAGGTAGGGTCTTTTGGATATTTCAACAATGGGGTAGTATAGGGAAAATATATAATTGCGTACCGAAAATACTTTAGTTTTGATAGCCCAAAAGCCGATTGCAAGATCGAAAATCTTTCAAATCGCATAAGCAAACACCTAGCACACCCTGGGGATAGTCACAGTGCCGCATGCGGGGTAATTGTGGGACAATCTTGGCTGTAAGCGACAGTAACAGTGCCGCATGCAAAATAGAGAGACGTCGAAATTTATATTTTGCATAATTAAGAAAGATAGAACCTGAACCATAGTCTCTCTATTTACTGTTTAACGCTAACCTTGATTACAATTAACGCCACCCCATCAAATCTTATAAAAACTCCGAGAACCTAGACTAGTGGAAATTGTTTAAAATATAATACACTATTCCTGTGGATCGACTGTCCAAACATACAACACGGTAGGGTCACACACTTGTGATATGAACGTAAGTAAACAATATGGTTTATAAATATTTAAAAGTAGTACTTCACTTTGGACTCATCATTGCCTAATCAAAACTAAACGATTTACAAAGATTTTTATTCATTTAGAGATAACTATTGTATCGAGATGAAACTGATTTTGAATAAACATACACAAGCGCAATCACTTTCTGTACACATTAATAAAACTGGCTAGTACGAATTTAAATTCATTATTCCTAGCATAATTTTAAAACTCATCGAATCGACATTATAATGATGAATTTAAATTATAGAAACTGATTTTTTCATAAATAATAGCTTCCATATATATAAAATTAATTTCTGAATTTTCAAATTTTAGTCAAGCAATTAATTTATTGATAATAAAACATTGGATTCATCAAACAAACTTCTTAACCTTTACATTTTTTTTTTTGCTATATTGAGAATATACTAATTGAATGAAAATTTACAAATTTAATATATGAATGTATCACTTGCAAAGTAAATTAAATTTAATATGCCTTGTCATGATTTCTGTAATTCTAAATTTTACTACAAGTATTTAGACAAGAACATGACAATGCAAATCTGAATTATTTGATAATATTATGCTTACATGAATCTCTTTCATCGATTTGAGATCACACTATCTGTACTTTATATATATATGACATAGTCTAAAAATGATATATTAATCTCAAAGAATGGTATACTTTTGTAAAAAAATTATTTTAACAATTATCATCTTCCAAATTAACTATGCAATCAGTGACAATGACAGTCGAGATCTGCCATTCTTAGTTGGCAGTTGTACCAATACGTACGGTTTCTTTAATACAAGAGGCCCCTCTATGTTCCAACCCAGGGACCGCTGGAGGTTACATTAAAGAGAGAAAATGTAGCTCTTAAAGTCTGATCTTATCAATTAAGTACACATATTATGTTCTCTTATGATAATTTTTTATTGTGTCGGTGCAATTTATATCAAGATTTATTGAACGGATCCAGTGCATTTATTTTACTAACTCTGTGGATAAAATAAAGAATGAGCATTGTAAAAATACCTAACAATTTTTTACATCCAAAAAATGCAATACAATTGATTAGTTGCCTGATGAAGCCAAAACACATATAGCTAAAATCACTATCTTTTTTTCCGAAAAATGGTGAAAAGAAAAGTAGTCATTTTTTCAATTTATACCGCAAATGTGTTTTTAGGTTTTCTGTTGGCATTTTTTTTAGAAAGTTGCATATTTAGACAAAAACATAGCAAAAGTGTCGTATTTAGGCGATAACGGAATAAGGCGTCAAAATGAGATATTACATGAAGCATGCAACACCTCACACGAATTGCACAACATGAGAAATGACAAAAATACAAGAAAATCCGCTAAATCAGGAAGACGTTCGGCCTCTCCTATGCCGCACGATTCGTGGACTGTCCGAAAAATAGGCGATTTCTTAATGGGCCTTCTAGAAAAGTGAGAATTCCTAATGGGCCTTCTTGAATGACGCATTTTCTTAAGAGCCAAGCTGAGATAGTTATTTTTGCTTCATCTATCCAATCTTGGGTGGAACCCACGTCCTCCACTACTTCCACTACTTTTTCTCTCATTTAGGAAGGCTATAAATATCTCTCTTAGAATAGAATTAGTGTGCGTGTTTAATTGTGTCAAGTTCATAGTAATAGACTAACAATTCTCATTGTTAGATTAGGTTAAAGCGTTACTTAAAGAGAGAATGGAAGCTATCGGAAATCAAGCAAGAAAAGAATGCGTCATCTAAGATCGCAAAGGTTTTTTCATCTCTAATTAGGTTGTAATTTGTGTTCTCCTTATTTTATTTCTTTTATTTTGACATGGCTCTGAGAAGCTAAACTTCTCATCTCTAGGGTGAGGGTTGTACTTGAATTCTTATGTATGTTTAATATATGTTTATGTTTTGTTTGTGATGATTTGTGTTTCGTTTTATATTTTGAATTCCTTTTTATTACGTCTTTGCATACATAATTATGTCTACTGTATACCAATCGGAATTGGATTTTGTGCAAAGGGCTTTGGACAAGGCCTTATCCAAAGTCAAGCTTAAACGTCCGATTTGCATTGAGATTCGTACAAATATATTTTAAACTTAATAAATTTAAATGGTTCCTTAAATCGAAATGTCTGTGCGGTTTTTAATGCATATCAGACGGTTTAATCAGTCTTTGGATTAGCCTTTGTCCAATGCCGTTAGGACAAAACCCTCACCCATACCAATGACCCTCCACATACCAATATGTGTTAAGTCGTTGCATCCTTGTGTGAGAAGGATAATGTATGTAAGTAATCCAAACACATCGGCTAACGAGGTTTGGTAGCAGTTCAAAGACTAGAGTTAGAACCCAGTGGGCTCTCTTGGCAGGATAGTGTAAATTTTATATTTAAATTTTATTAGGAAGAACTTAGATTAGGTAGGGTCTTTCGGATATTTCAACAACGGGGTAGTATATGGATAAAATATAATTGCGTACCAAAAATACTTTAGTTTTGATAGCCCAAAAGCCGATCGCAACATCAGAAATATTTCAAATACCATAAGCAAACACCCAGCATACCCTGAGGATAGTCACAGTGCCGCGTGCAGGGTGATTGTGGGACAATCAAGGCTGCAAGCGACAGTGACAGTGCCGCAAGCAAAATAGAGAGATGTCAAAATTTATATTTTGCATAATTAAGAAAGATAGAACCTGAATCCTAGAGTCTCTCTATTTACTGTTTAACGGTAACCTTGATTGCAATTAGTGCCACCGCATCAAAACTTATAAAAACTCCGAAAACCTAGACTAGTGGAAATTGTTTAAAATCTAATACACTATTCCTGTGGATCGACAGTCCAATCATACAACACGGTAGGGTCACACGCTTGTGATCTGAATGTAAGTAAACATTATGGTTTATAAATATTTAAAAGTAGTAGTTCACTTTGGACTCATCATTGCCTAATCAAAACTAAACAATTTACAAAGATTTTTAATCATTTAGAGATAACTATTGTATCTAGACAAAACTGATTTTGAATAAACATACACAAGCGCAATCACTTTCTGTACACATTAATAAAACTAGCTAGTACGAATTTAAATTCATTATTCCTAGCATAATTTTAAAACTCATCAAATCGACATTATAATAATGAATTTAAATTATAGAAACTGATATTTTCATAAATAATAGCTTCCATATATATAAAATTAATTTCTGAATTTTCAAATTTTAGTCAAGCAATTTATTGATAATAAAACATTGAATTCATCAAACAAACTTCTTAACCTTTACATTTTTTTTGCTACTTTGAGAATATACTAATTGAATGAAAATTCACAAATTTAATATATAAATGTATCACTTGCAAAGTAAATTAAATTTAATATGCCTAGCTTGTCATGATTTCTGTTATTCTAAATTTTACTACAAGTATTTAGACAAGAATATGACAATACAAATCTGAATTATTTGATAATATTATGCTCACATGAATCTCTTTCATGGATTTCAGATCACACTATCTGTACTTTATGTATACATGACATAGTCTAAAAATGATATATTAATCTCAAAGAATGGTATACTTTTGAAAAATAATATTTTAACAATTATCATCTTCCAAATTAACTATGCAATCAGTGACGATGTCACCCGAGATCTGCCATTCTTAGTTGGCAGTTGTACCAATACGTACGGTTTCTTTAATACAAGAGGCCCCTCAATGTTCCAACCCAGGGACCGCTGGAGGTTACATTAAAGAAAGAAAATGTAGCTCTTAAAGTCTGATCTTATCAATTAAGTACACATATTATGTTCTCTTTTGATAATTTTTTATTGTGTCGGTGCAATTTATATCAAGATTTATTGAACGGATCCAGTGCATTTATTTTACTAACTCGGTGGATAAAATAAAGAATGAGCATTGTAAAAATACCTAACAATTTTTTACATCAAAAAAATGCAATATAATTGATTAGTTACCTGATGAAGCCAAAACATATAGCTAAAATCACTATCTTTTCTTCTGATAAATGGTCAAAAGAAAAATAGTCATTTTTTCAATTTATTTAACGCAAATGTGTTCTTAGATTTTCTGTTGGCATTTTCTTGAGAAAGTTGCATATTTAGACAAAAACAGAGCAAAAGTGTCGTATTTAGGCGATAACAGAATAAGGCGTCAAAATGGGACATTACATGGAGAATGCAACACCTCACACGAATTGCACAACATGAGAAATGACAAAAATACGAGAAAATCCGCTAACTCAGGAAGACGTTCGGCCTCCCCTATGCCGCACGATCCGTGGACTATTCTAAAAATAGGCGATTTCTTAATGGGCCTTCTAGAAAAGCGAGAATTCCTAATGGGCCTTCTAGAAAAGCGAGAATTCCTTATGGGCCTTCTAGAATGATGCATTTTCTTAAGAGCCAAGCTGAGATAGTTATTTTTGCTTCATCTATCCAATCTTGGGTGGAACCCACGTCCCCCACTACTTTCACTACTTTTCCTCTCATTTAGGTAGGCTATAAATATCCCTCTTAGAATAGAATTTAGTGTGCGTGATTAATTGTGTCAAGTTGATAGTAATAGACTAACAATTCACATTGTTAGATTAGGTTAAAGCGTTACTTAAAGAGAGAATGAAAGCTATCGAAAACCAAGCAGGAAAAGAATGCATCATCGAAGATCGCAAAGGTTTTTTCATCTCTAATTAGGTTGTAATTTATGTTCTCCTTATTTTATTTCTTTTATTTTGACATGGCTCTGAGAAGCTAAACTTCTCATCTCTGGGGTGATGGTTGTACTTGAATTCTTATGTATGTTTAATATATATTTATGTTTTGTTTGTGATGATTTGTTGATTTGTGTTTCGTTTTATATTTTGAATTCCTTTTTATTACGTCTTTGCATACATAATTATGTCTACTATATACCAATGGGAATTGGATTTTGTGCAAAGGGCTTTGGACAAAGCCTCATCCAAAGTCAAGCTTAAACGTCCGATTTGCATTGAGATTCGTACAAATATATTTTAAACTTAATAAATTTAAATGGTTCCTTAAATCGAAATGTCCGTGTGGTTTTTAATGCAGATCAGACGGTTTAATCAGTCTTTGGATTAGCCTTTGTCCAATGCCGTTAGGACAAAACCCTCACCATACCAATGACCCTCCACATACCAATATGTGTTAAGTCGTTGCATCCTTGTGTGAGAAGGATAATGTATGTAAGTACTCCAAACACTTCGGCTAACGAGGTTTGGTAGCAGTTCAAAGACTAGAGTTAGAACCCAGTGGGCTCTCTTGGCAGGATAGTGTAAATTTTATATTTAAATTTTATTAGGAAGAACTTAGATTAGGTATGGTCTTTCGGATATTTCAACAATGGTGTAGTATAGAGAAAAAATATAATTGCATACCCAAAATACTTTAGTCTTGAAGGCCCAAAAGTGGATTGCAAGATCGGAAATATTTCAAATCGCATAAGCAAACACCCAGCATACCCTGGGGATAGTCACAGTGCCACATGCGGGGTAATTGTGGAACAATCTAGGCGGGAAGCGACAGTGACGGTGTCGCATGCAAAATTGAGAGACGTCCAAATTTATATTTTGCATAATTAAGAAAGATAGAACATGAACCCTAGAGTTTCTCTATTTACTGTTTAACGTTAACCTTGATTGCAATTAGCGCCACCGCATCAAACCTTATAAAAACTCCGAAAACCTAGACTAGTGGAAACTGTTTAAAATCTAATACACTACTCCTGTGGATCGACAGTCCAATCATGCTACACGGTAGGATCACACGCTTGTGATCTGAACGTAAGTAAACATTATGGTTTATAAATATTTAAAAGTAGTAGTTCACTTTGGACTCATCATTGCCTAATCAAAACTAAACGATTTACAAAGATTTTTAATCATTTAGAGATAACTATTGTATCTAGACGAAACTGATTTTGAATAAACATACACAAGCGCAATCACTTTCTGTACACATTAATAAAACTAGCTAGTACGAATTTAAATTCATTATTCCTAGCATAATTTTAAAACTCATCGAATCGACATTATAATAATGAATTTAAATTATAGAAACTGATTTTTTCATAAATAATAGCTTCCATATATATAAAATTAATTTCTGAATTTTCAAATTTTAGTCAAGCAATTTATTGATAATAAAACATTGAATTCATCAAACAAACTTCTTAACCTTTACATTTTTTTTGCTACTTTGAGAATATACTAATTGAATGAAAATTCACAAATTTAATATATAAATGTATCACTTGCAAAGTAAATTAAAATTTAATATGCCTAGCTTGTCATGATTTCTGTTATTCTAAATTTTACAAGTATTTAGACAAGAATATGACAATACAAATCTGAATTATTTGATAATATTATGCTCACATGAATCTCTTTCATGGATTTAAGATCACACTATCTGTACTTTATATATACATGACATAGTCTAAAAATGATATATTAATCTCAAACAATGGTGTACTTTTGAAAAAAAATTATTTTAACAATTATCATCTTCCAAATTAACTATGCAATCAGTGACGATGTCACCCGAGATCTGCCATTCTTAGTTGGCAGTTGTACCAATACGTACGGTTTCTTTAATACAAGAGGCCCCTCTATGTTCCAACCCAGGGACCGCTGGAGGTTACATTAAAGAGAGAAAATGTAGCTCTTAAAGTCCGATCTTATCAATTAAGTACACATATTATGTGTTCTTTTATGATAATTTTTTATTGTGTCGGTGCAATTTATATCAAGATTTATTGAACGGATCCAGTGCATTTATTTTACTAACTCTGTGGATAAAATAAAGAATGAGCATTGTAAAAATACCTAACAATTTTTTACATCCAAAAAATGCAATATAATTGATTAGTTGCCTGATGAGGCCAATACATATAGCTAAAATCACTATCTTTTCTTTCAAAAAATAATCAAAAGCCAATGTAAAGTAGTCACTTTTTTAATTTATTTACCGCAAATGCGTTATTAGGTTTTTTGTTGGCATTTTTTTGAGAAAGTTGCATATTTAGGCAAAAACAGAGCAAAAGTGTCGTATTTAGGCGATAACTGAATAAGGTGTCAAAATGGGACATTACATGGAGTATGCAACACCTTACACGAATTGCACAACAAGAGAAATGACAAAAATACAAGAAAATCCGCTAAGTCAGGAAGTCGTGCGGCCTCCTCTATGCCGCACGATCCGTGGACTGTCCTAAAAATAGACGATTAATGGGCCTTCCAGAAAAGCACGAATTCATGATGGGCCTTCTAGAATGACGCATTTTCTTAATAACCAAGCTGAGATAGTTATTTTTGCTTTATCTATCCAATCTTGGGTGGACCCCACGCCCCCCACTACTTCCACTACTCCACCTCTCATTGAGTAAGGCTATAAATACTCCTCTTGGATTATGATTTTGTGTGCGTGTTTAATTATGTCAAATCTATAGTAGTAGACTAGCAATTCTCATTGTTAGATTAGGTTCATTGTTAGTTTCATAGTAGTAGACTAATAATTCTCATTTAGAGTCTCTTGAGTAAGGTCTCTCTTTGTCGCATTTTCTTTCTTTCTTCTTTTGAAACAGTGCAAGATTTCTTTCTCTCTCTGACTTCCTCCCTCCCTCAATTTTACACTAAATAATTTCCATTTTTATTGTTGGCGGCGCAGTTTTCTAGCAAAAAAGTTGGTCTCAAGGGTTAATAGAGAATTGCGAAGTCAAAACAACAAAAAGAGAATTACGGAATACTCGAGCTGCAACTTGGAGATTCTTGAATAAAAGAGGCAAACTAAACTTTTACAAGGTATGTAAAAGTTTTCTTCTCTATTTTTTATGACTTGATTGTTTTATTCAATAATTTCTTATGTTTGCATTATACAAACAATTACTTGGCTACAAATTAGTCGTTAGTGAAATTGATAAAAAGACGACAACCGGAAAAAGAGATTTTCTGTAAATGGTAAAGAACATGTGGGAAATAAGACAAAAAGAGATTCATGTGAGTTTCATGTGACAAAAAATAGATCTTAATGCAACTCAAAGGGTACTAAGTCACCCGTGGTTTTAAATTTTTTAATTATATATGTTGAAATTTAATTAAAGGTTTCTTTAAAGTGTTTATATAGTTCACTCTTTTTTATGAATTATCAAATGTGTGCTTGTAGCCTAGTAGTTAGAATTCTATGTTGTAGTTGTGGAGACTTGAGTTCGATTCATATTTCTAGCTATCCAGAAAAGGCCACTATCTAAACAAACTAAATATATTCCAATTCAAACCAAATATACAAAACCAAATGCTCCAAGGATAAATAAAATACACAATAAAAATTTAAGTTTCAAGAAAAATTACTAAAAATATCAATAAGTATATATTGGATTTACTAGTCATAACCCTAAGAGAATAAAATCTAACTTCTCTTAAGTGCAAACAATACAACAATTGTAATTGAAAAATACATCAACTTTTAAAATAAAAACTTATAGACACAAAGAGATTAAATCCTTACATGTCTTTCGTCTTCAGATCACAAGCTAAGCCCCTTCCTTCATGGCCTCCAGATTCGTTTGGCTCCTAAATTTGCCTCCAATTACTCTTTTCTTTTATGATTTTTGTGTTGTGCTTTCTTAGGTTTTTTGTATGGTTTGCAAAATTAGCCGAGTCGGACCGGAATCGATCGAAGCAAAAAAAATCCAGATTAAATAGGGCAGTGAAGGAACATAGTAGAGAGCAAAGGGGCTAAGCCACCCCTATAAATTGGAATTTTATTCTTCAGTCCATTAAATTTTGTATTCTCATTTATATTAATACCTTTTAGTCCCTCTTATAAAATGAAATTTTTACTTCACATTATTTGTCTAAATTTTTCAGGAAATACAACTAGCATTGGTCCTCCAAAATTATTTTTATATTTTATAAATTCCTTCTTAATTTGCACACATCAAATGAACATTTTTCTCTACTTCATTGGCTCGATCCTGTCTCCTTTTACCTCTCTGTCCCTCTCATCTCCTTATAAGTAGATGTCTTTTCATTAACTGCCTGATGATAAGTTCTATGACTCAACTGAGTTCAGGCATTATGCGTCACACCCTCTCCTCTGGTATTTAACATAAAGGCCCTTAGTATTTTATTAATTTGAAAATCTGTTTAAAGAAGAAGAACAACTTGACAGCACTATGCTACCCTTTACATATAGTATATTCAATCCGAATAATACCGACCCCACCGCCATTAGCGGCAACAATCTTTCAAATATACTACAATGAATCATTTACACAAACCCAAAATCAAACAAACCCCAATGAATCATTCCTGTTGAATCATTATGAAATTACAATGTTTCCTGTTCAATTATCTCCATTACCAAGTATCACCCAAAACCCACAAAATAAAAACAGTACCACTTATTTTCTAACTTGTATTGTCAGTAGCAGTGATAAAAACAGTAACAATTTACAACAAAATAAAAACAGCATCACAACTCAGAGAGAGAGAGAGATCCACTGTTTCTATTACTGTGCCTTTTGGTTGTATTTCCTTTTTTTTTTTCTGAGTAAACATCGCAACTCAGTTTGCAAGACGTTTTTATTACATTAATAAAATATCCGCCTAGGCAGCCACTGCCGGGTTTTAAAAAAGAGAGAGAGAGAGAGAGAGAGAGCGCACCTGAGCGAGAGGAGCTGAGAGACCGAGCTTGCGTGAAGTCGGCGATTTGAAAGAAAGAGGTCAGAGGAGAGAGTGAGGTGAGAGCAAGGGCTACGTGACCGCAGAGAAGAAAAGAGAAGCAAAGAGAGCGAAAGACGAAGAGACTTGATGGGCTACTCGACTCGGTTCGGACTCGGTCCTATTCGAGCGATAAAATTTGAGTCCGAGCCGAGTTCATGCTTTATTCAGTTTAGAGTCCAGTTCGATATAATTTATTGAGCTGTCCAACTCATTGGCTCATGAGCCAGGCCTACAATTAAGAGGATTATAGGTGCATATTCTTATTTTTTTAATTTTTAAATATTATTATGTTAGTAAATTTTCCTACAGTTTAAATTAAAAAAATTGAAAAACGGAGGTTTTAGTTGGTCCCTGTTTCAAACGGGTACAAGTAAATCACACTTATGGGGCTTATCACTAAAAAAAATGGGGCATAAATTCAACGGAAAATGGTGTCTTATATATACAAAATTTTCCTACAAGATGAAAATTGTTAGGTAAAATTCCAGAGTTTCAGATCAAAGTATTTTAAAGTGAGGGATCCAAATCAATATTAGTTCCCAATAATATAGAATGCAGTCGCCCGACTAATATTCAAACTTCTATCAAATGAGATTGATTTTATTTAAATATTACGTATCAGATTTCCCATCATCTTGAAATTCAAATTCGTGGCAACTTGAAATTCTTAAAATTGTAGTATTCTATAAATGAATATAAATTTATCATTTGATCTTAAAGGTTCGGCTAAATTGAGAAAAAAACATATTTTTTTATGTTACAGTAATATTATCTAAATTTATCCAATTATGTATACTATCTAAAGACGTTAAAGCATCGCAACTCAAATACTGACATAGAAGTAACATGTTAATTCCAAAAAAAAATTATTAGGTATGTCATCATTTGTTCATCCTCTAACATCAATAGACAAAATTGTTGTTTCTTAGGTCGGATAAACATTAACAATGAGCAATCATCAAAAGGAAGCCGGTATTGCAGAGTTTGTCGGACCATTACTGAAACGCCTTACACTAGCCAAGGAGCGAGTTGTTGAGAACTCAGGGATGAATAAATTCATTGACCAAATTATCACAGAGGTTGAAAAGACGAAAGATATCCTTTGTAGTAGAGAAAAATTTGACAGGGAGCTAATTGGTTACTTTGGAAAGATAGAAAGGCAAATTGATCCTTTGATTGATCTCGATCATCAACATCGTATAAAGGCATCTGATATGCCTACAGAAACCACCATAACTGAAGTGGGTGATAACTCATCAAATAGATGTTATACAATGAACGAAGACTCCACATTTCAAGAATTTATAGACTCATTGGAACCCATAATAAGAAACTGCCTGAAATACCTTTCTATTTTTCCAGAAAACGCAGAACTGAAGAAGAGATTCATGATTTATGGGTGGATGGCACTTTTTTGGGTAACAATAGAGAACTCTGAATGGTTCTTTTCTAAGCTAGTTCACTATAAATTCATCATACCAATACATAGAGAGCATAATAAAGAGATAGATCGTTTCACCATCGAACCTACATTTCGTAAGTGGTTGATCTCATATTGTGATAGAAATGGCTGCGTTAAATCTGAGAAATGGGAAGAAGGCACTTGGCACTTATTTAAAGAGGGTACAAATCACCCCATGATAGCGCTACTAAATCTAGATCAGAGGTACCTCAATTCCAAGGACATAATAGACATTACCAGCGAGCATGATCACTTGGAGGTGGTTCAACTTGGTAGTTGGCGTTGCACAAAGACACATGTTCACAATGGGGTTGAGGAAACTGGGTCTGGAAAAACAAAGTCAAATGATGACCACATTGAGGTTGACCAAATTGATTTCTTAAAGAAGTTGGGAAAATATGTGAAGTGCCTTAGCCTGCGTGGCATTTCGGGAGTAGTAGAGCTTAATGAATCAATTGGGAAACTAGATCTCCTAACAGTGCTAGACCTCAGGGCTTGTCATAATTTGGAAAAATTACCACACAAACCAAGGTCCATATTAAACCCAAAATTAATAAGATGGGCATTGCCACAAGAAAGGTGGTTCGAGAACCTGGAGGTTTTAGATATTTCAGAGTGCTACCTGTTAGATCATATGCCAAAATGGATATGTGAGCTCTCTAATTTAGAGGTGTTAAAGGGTTTTGTGGTTGGCAACGTGGGAAACAAAAACCAGTCCTGCCAATTACGTGATCTCTCAAAATTAAATAACCTTCGAAAGCTCAGTATTAGAATAGCCATCGATATTTTGGGTTCTGAAGTTTTCAAGGGCTTCAATTCTCTGGATAGCCTTTTGGTATTGACCATTACGTGGGGGGGTAATAAGAATATGGAGATACCACCCTACTCTTTACCAAAATATCTAGAAAAGTTGGATATAAGATGTTATCCAGAAGATAATGCATCAAAGCTACAGAACATTGAAGAGCTGGAATACTTGAAGAGATTATACATTAGAGGTGGATACCTTACTACAATTCCTTGCCATGATAACTGGAAAGTGGAGATATTGCGCCTCAGGTTCTTAACAAAATTGGTTTATCCAGCCGAATGGAATGAGGTCAGGAGCTCATTTAAGAATTTAAAGTACGTGGAATATGTGGGATGTCCCAAGCCCAAAAACTTCCCCAACATGGATGGGAGTAGTTGGCGTAATGAAGAATGAGCTTGGGTGATTGATGATAAATTTCAACGGGATCAATTTGTAAAAGTATTGAATAAATTCTATTGATTGTGAGTTTATTTTTTTATTGTTTGAAATTTATGATTTTAATTGCTATAAAGTGTATAATGGGAAGAATTTGTATGCCGATTTTAAGTGATATTTTATACTATTGTAATCTCTGTCATGGTTATGTTTTTCTTTTCTTTTAATATCATTGGTCATTTATTAAATGTGTTATACTTACAAGCTTGATCGTAGAATTGATCAAAATATATAGGAAGAAAGAATCATGGTTTGGAAACTCGGCTGAGTCAACTCGGACTCGGTCATGTCCGATCCGAGTTTCACCCGAGTCTCACGCTCTTGCGAGTTTTTCAGCAAAACTCGGTTGAACAGTGCTTGACTCGGCTAAGTTAGCCGATTTTCAAGCCGAGTCAGACCGAGTTAAGCTGAGTTAGACTGAGTCTTGGCCGAGTCAGCTGAGTTTTGGACAAGTCAATAGCAAAGGCAGTGATTAAAATTGTTTTCTGTAAAGTTTTGGCCGAGTAACCCGTGCGCTGCTATAGTTTGTTTTTTCTTTTCTTTTTTTGATTTGACTAAAGTTAAAGTAACTTTTATATTGTACAAATTGGAGACCAAACTTCAAAGGTGATAAATTTGTAGAGACATCTAAGCTGCCGGAAGCGATTTGAAATTGGAACGTTAATTTTCAAGATCAATTCATCCATTCATAAACAAGATCGAAGTAAGTACTTAGCTCATATTTTTGTTCTCTATAATTTAATGTCTATTGCCATTCGAATTTTAAGCCAAACGGACTCTTCCTCACATTGTGAACAAATAGCAAAGGGAACCAATCGAATAGTGAACAAACAGGAAGACTGTATAGAGATGTCAATGAACTAGCGGCAAGGCGCCGAAATAATAATTTTTATGATGGCATGTGTGGGACCTCAGAGTTCAGTGGGGGATATAATTCAAACTCATCTGCATATGGAGTACAACCAAACTACAATTCAAGTAGTAATCGAGAATTTTCTAGCACATACAATCCATATGTTGGATATGAGGATGTTAATAATTCTTCATTTTACACTCCATTAATGCTTCATTTTTTGGTTCTGTACAACAATATCTCCATTCGCATTTTAATACGGAGGACGATGAGATGATCCAGCCAACTCGACATAGCTTTTGGCAATAAAAAGTGTGTAATGTTTGTATTACATTATACAGTTAGTGGATTATTTGAGTGTAATATTTTGTTTTAACATAGTTTTTCTACAAATTATTTTTTTACCAATTTTTTTCCTACTCTTTGGCTACAAAACAAGGTTCTGTCAAAAAAATCTGAGTTTCCGAGTCAACTCGTCCGATTCCGGCCGATTCATCCGATTCTGATTCCATGGTCAAAAACCCGATCCGATTCCGATTCCGAATTTCAGAAACATGGAAAGAATAAAATATGTCATAGTTGACATTTCTGACATTTTGGGGTACAGCACAAATATGTTGTCATTGTCATAGATCAATTATTATTAACGAGAAACTTCTGGATAGATCAATTTTTTCAGAAAATAATATGAATGATGTTCTTTTTATTGCATAGCATGCACTATGCTCATTAAGAAGCTAAATTTGGTGAGCATTACTCCAAAATCTATCGGATTAGCTAATCTTCAATTGTGGCTTCCGAGATGTTCCAAGATGTCTCTCTCTTGATTTTTTGCGATTATATAACCCTAATGAGGGGTAGGGTCGACGTCTGCATTTCTGTCCTGGAGGTTCATGAGACAGGGTATGAATGCGGTCCATATTTAGGTATTGTTGCCCAGTACTTAGCCGATTTCATCTCCGACCAGGGCCGCATTAAGCTAAATATGTTGTAAAGCGTGAAAGGACATTTTATGTTAAAGCATCTTACATAATGGCATGTATATTTTATTTTAACAGATCCGAGAATGTGAATGAGCCATTTCACAAGACGAGTCATGCGATATTTTTATGAAAAAAAAACTAATTATGTAAGACACATCTTCATCCCGTAAAATGGGTGAAAATCATTGACACGTGTCACACATTTATCATCTTTTGTTTTATTCATTAGGCCCAAAATATTCAATTATTAACTATTTCTATTTAACTTGCACTAATTTACTTTTGATTATATCTAGCAAGATGTATTAATTACTATCATATTTTTATTTTGGTAGATTTTGTATGTTAAGGATATATAGCAAACTTTATCATTTGTAGTTCGTAAGTAATATATGTGTTTAAATACAAGTACTTTTACTATTGTATTTCGCATTAAAATATGAACGTTTCCTTTTTAGAATATACTTATTTAGAGTTTGATTTCCAATTAATCTACATCTTTCACACAAAATAATACTGACTGAAAAGTAATTATAATTGGCGTGATTATCTAAATTATTGAAATTTGATATCACATCTTGACAACCATCTCTTTGTCTAGTAAATATTACAAGAGAAAATTTGACTTGATAAATATTACAAGAGAAAATAATGGTATAAATATTAGATGAAAGAACTGTAATTTTCGGGTCTTTAATTAAAGGTGGTAGTCAAAATTTGGTCATTTTGTTTCTTGGCTGTTAATAATAATCAAGGTACTTCCGATAAATTCTTAGTCAGCGGTGGAGTCACATGGACTGTTTTTTTTTTAAGAAAAAATTCAAATTTATATTTCTATGGTTTTTTTTTCAGAAAAATTATACATTATGATTCAAAAATTATAACTTTATGTTTCATCCAAAAGTTTTTCTCCACCATATGCTTCTATTTTATGCTTTATAAATAATATACTTTAAATTTAGAAAGAATTATAAAATGAGTAGTTCTTTAAAAAAATAATCTTTTAAAAATTATAAAATGAGTAGGGTTCAAATGTTTCAGGTCTTTCATGCGTTATATGTGCCTCACATTTTTATATTCATTTTCAAAGTTCGAACAATCAATCCAAACCATTCAACATGATTTTTATATTAAAATGTGCTTGGACATTTTATATTCTTGAAAAAAATTTAATATTCTTTTAGATAGGTACAACATCACTCTTTTTTCATAAGATTTTGGACCATTAAAAAACAATGATTTTGTATATATCTAAAAATAGTAAGTAATTTACAAAAAAATATGTCTTAAAACACATTTAATATGGAAATTGTAACAGCCTAGTTTTTGAATACTAGGAAATATTAAATGACAATGTTTTATTATGAAAGATATAAGGGGCTTATTGCAAACTTACTAATTATTAGATAAGAATAAAAATTAGTGATTCGTTTTTATAAAATAACTTGCATGAAAAGGACACATGTAGCTACCTTAACAACTCACTTTTCTTACCTAACACTATTTATTATTATTCAATAAATATTAACTTTTCAAAATTGGAAATACGGAGAGAGAGATTATATTATTTTATTCTTTACTTTTGGTGGAGGAACCGCTTTACCCCTCTTTTCATTTTTTTCTTTTTATCGGGGGATATTGGAGAACCGTTCATTTGGGGGATTTCACTCATCCAGTATACCGGGGAACATAGAAACTAACGAAAAGAAAAAGAAGGGATAGGGGAAAGAAAACAATGGAGAAAAGAGAGGAGAAAGGAGTGTCGGCAGCCCAACGAAGCGGTGAGGAGAAGGAGACAGAGCTGATGGAATTTTCTCGGTAAGCAATTAATTGCTTGCTTGAAATCTGTGGCTGCTTTCGAGTCACTCAGATAGCTTGATTACAAACAATGGACTTGACTTCAAGCCCTGTCATGCTATGGATAACAGGTGCGGATTTCGAGTTATTCCTAGCTCCTTCTAACTTGTTTAATTGTTGTTGTAAGCTCGTGGGTTTCTTTGCTTGCTTTTGATCGCATGTTGATTTCTTGATGATTGTGATTTAATTGAGCGATTATTGTACCATCACTGGTACGGGTCTGGTGTATTGCTGCACACCAGCTGTTCGGTGAAATGCCTAAGAGAAGTAAATTACTGGTACGGGTCTGGTGTGTTGCTGCACATCAGCTGTTCGGTGAAATGCCTAAGAGAAGTAAATTGTTGGAAATCTTAAGGTTAATATATGGTAGTGGTTTGGAGTTACATGGTGTACAACTATTTTATATAATTTAAATATGGAACAGACCACAATTTCTATATTCTCAAATTGATACATGCATGACACAAAAGATGACAGGAGCCTTGATATCAATATAAAATATCCACTTCACATGAACTGAACGGTAAAATTTATATAATAAATTGAGATGGCAATGAGTGAACTATGTAATAATTAGACCCATTGAATTGTGAATCAAAACGAGGTACATGATGACATACATTAGACAAGTAAATTTTGTAAGTGTAAATATGCCTTAGTGAAATGTCTTATTACATATTGAAATTTGCATGTCCTGATTGCACGAGATTATTTGTTTGATTAGTGTAGCTTGGTTGTAGCTCGGTTGCCAATTGCTTGTAGTTAAAGTCTTGAAGTTGGTATTCTTATTGCATAAACGAGTTGCATGACATACGCTTGCATCATGAACTGAACCATATTTCTGTTTGCATGAAATTAACTTGTATGCATGGTACAAGGCATTAGTTTGGAGTTGTTGCTTGCTTGTTTGTTTAGTTGCTAATTGGCTGTATTGTTGATGCTTGCTTGGTTGCTTGATTGGTAATTAGTTGTAGTTTAAGTTCTTGAATGTTCTTTTGAAATGCATAGCATGAATGCATGAGTTGTCATAATGAGCATGCACATATATTCTAGAATTGAATTGTGACAAAACTTGAAGAGTTTAGTGGCAAAATAAGATTGTAGTATATGCTAGTGTTATATTTTAGAATAAAGCATCAAGATGCATGATCATATATTTTTATAGCAAAAATCTGAAAATGAAGTACGATGTTTAGAATTTGGTTTTGAATATGACATGATTTGCATCAAGTGTTTGAGTTGCATTGCGTATGCATAGATGATATAGAACATGAGTTGAACCATAAATTTTGCAATACATACTTGCATGCATGATACATAGTTTTGTATGAACCATGTACCTGTTATACATGAATCTTGAATAGAAATGAGAATATATAGTACACCTTGATTTGCTTGTATATGGAATGTCTTGTATGTACTTTGATGGGAATTGAAGAATGAAATCCAAGAGCTGTGTAGGCTCCATATTCGGGTAGCGCATAGCAAGAGCTGTGTAGGCGCCATATTCGGGTAGCGCATAGCGTGAGCTGTGTAGGCGCCATATTCGGGTAGCGCATAGCAAGAGCTATGTAGGCGCCATATTCGGGTAGCGCATGGCAAGAGCTGTGTAGGCGCCATATTCGGGTAGCGCATGGCGAGAGCTGTGTAGGCGCCATATTCGGGTAGTGCATAGCAAGAGCTGTGTAGGCGCCACATTCGGGTAGAGCATGACCGGATTTATGCTTGTTGCAAGAACTTGTAATGCTTGATAAACAAAGGAAAATATTGGAGAATTGATCTACTTGAACAATAGTGCGAATGTTGAATTTATTTAGTTTTTCCTCTTGACTTGATTGTGGTGTTACTTTTTATAATTGTGTTCAATATATATAGCTAATTAATCCATGAGTTTTAGATTGCATAATTGAATTCTTTCATAAACTTCTTATTGCATCACATGCAAGTATATAGAAGATATGAGTTGAACCATGGTGGTAGATGATATGCATGGCATGTATATATATATATGTATGTATGTATGTGATTCTCTAAAATGATAGAAATCGCCTTGCGCTGATAAGCGCGGCGGGTTGTCAGCCCCGTTGTCGGGGTGTGACAGAAATTATGTTGACCAATTCGAATCGACTGTTTAGACTTTGAAAATGAACATAAAACGTGAGGCACAAATGGAAGTATGAAATACACAAGATATTTGAATCATGGTCTTAAAAAATTATGTCTCCCTAAAATTTTGTTCCACCATACTAAATTTCTTCATCTGAAAATTTTGTTAATTTCACATAAATAATAGAACAAGTGAAGGAAATATAACCATCATATGCTTCACAGAGACTCTTGAACTATCTGTGAAGTTGGTCGACAATCATTTCAAACTTGTATATATATTATTTATTAAATTAATAAATTTATTAAGTAAGTGTCTTTGACCAACTTCAAAATACAAAAATATAAAATATAAAATATAATGTGCGAAGCCATTAAAGGGTATATTTTTTTTCTTAAATTTAGAATGATATAGTCTTAATGGATCATCCGATAATCTGATTATTGTCATATAGTCTTTCATTTATAGACTCAAAATTGAATATTGGTAAGAATCGAACATTTGAGAGTTTAAATATCTTCATTTTTTATGTCTGTTATGTCTCAGTTTTTTATGTTTATTTTTTAATAATATTTTTTCTAAAATTTATATGTAAAAAAAAAAACAGTTAGATATAATTTATATTATTTTCTAAAAAGTATCAATTGTCGGTGGTTATTTCTTGTGTAAGTGAATGCAATGAAAACATTTAGAAAGAAAAAAAATAATGAGAAATTTCTTTATAGACATTTAGTGTTTAGTTTCAGAATTTCAACTCAAAATATGTGAGTCAATAAAGTTGCACTAAAAATATAATGACAAATGGTTTTATGTTGGTTGATTATTCAATGTTCAATTGCACCATATATATTTATTTTCAAATCGCCAAAAGCCTACTTTAAATATTTTCTTATGCAACTGCATCAAATTTAAATTGCTAAAAGTTTTGACATCATTAACTGTGACATATATTATTTTTCAAACTTTGACATAACTTTGTCTTTACTACTTCAAAATTCTGATAAACTATATAACCTTGGTTTTGACTAATAAATGTAATTTTACATTGACTTGAATGTGACTTTAACAAAAAGTTATTTGGTGTTTGCTCTTTTGAGGTGTAGACACAAGAAATTCATGATTTCATCAAATAAGTTTCTTCAGCAAGAAACAACTAGAATTAAATATGGAAAACTTGTTGGTAAGTAGTAGAATTGTTAAAGGGTATGACTAGAAATATAAATTACGTCACATATTATGTCATGCCGTGACTAAATCAACTTAGTATAAATCGTTTTGTGTGATGATTAAAATTGTAGATAATAGTCACAACACGTTAACCACATCATGATTAAATTATGTTATGATCAAAGTGACTGATCATGTTTGATCCACGTTGTAAAAAAAAATATAAAAAACTAGAAAGAAAATAAATAACATTATAAAATGTAAAAAACTAGGAGAAAAATAAATAAAAATGTAAAAAAATAAACTAGGAAAAAAATATAAAATTATAAATTAGAGAAATAACATTATAAAAAAATATTTATCTAAGAAAATAAATTTATCAATTGAAATTGATCAATTGTTGTTTGGGATAATTAATGATATAGTGTCTTGTGTTGTCTAGTTAGGGTCACAAGATTCGTGAATAATTCGTTTTTGTAGTGAGGCGAACTGAATGCCGAATTATTCGATTGATCAAATTTTGACTAAATATCTGTGAATAATTTGCGAATTTTACGAATTTTTCCCGAATTTTACAAATTATTTGTGAATTTTTCACGAATTTTTTGTTTGTTTTGTTTTGCTTCCTTGTGAGACTGAGATCTTCGATCTAGATAATTCCGAATTATTTCCGAATTATACCGAATTATTCCTGAATCATAAATTTTTTACCCGACAAACTGAATCCGAATAATTCATTTGTCACTGTGATACTGCCAACCTGACATTTTTACATTCTTATATTTGACCTTTTGTCATGGTTTTATGTAACAGAGCAGTTGACTTTTAATTTTGAATTTGAATTTGGATTTTGTAATTGGTTCAGATAAACCCTATCACGTGCGACAACGGCCCCTCTCACGTGATACGCGGTTTCCTGCACGCGTAGTTGAGAATTGACATTAATTGACACTTGACAGTCATGTGTACTCACACGAGTGGCAGGTTTTGTTTTCTTATTTCTTTTAATTTCCTTCCATTTTATAAGTACCATGTCTGTCAGTATGTGCTGTTTCTAGTCTGGATTATTATTATAATAAGTAGTGCAATAGACTTAAGGCTGTCACTTGATCTTTCTAAAGACTTGAGAGTAGGTCCGATGCCCATCGGACCTACCTCGGTTCGATGGATTTAATCACCATCGATTTGCTTTTAGATTCGTGTGATATACTTTAAACTCCGTGCGTGTATGTTTCAATTTTCGTGTGTACAAATCTTGTACTAGATCGGACGGTCAGCGTGGCGTTGAACCTAAGAGTAGGTCCCATGGGCATCGGACCTATTCCGTTCTCTTTTCGCCTTCCTTTAATCTCCTTATATCTATTTTATTATAGAAGAAAAATATAGTCTGTTTTGTCCACTCACCACACCACTCATTTATTTATTAACACACAATATTTATATCTTATCTGAGCATATCACTTACCTCTTCAAAGATAGTATGTGTAGAGACAGTGACACACTTATTTAGTGACACACTAATTTAATGAATGTCTTTTTTTTTTCTATCTCTTTATCATTCTTTGCAAATTGTAATTTTACCAGTGTTTTTATATATAGATGTGATGAAATGATAATTACCAAACTATTGTGTGTAATTATTCAAAATAAATATCGTATGATGTTGCGAAGAGATTATAATTGCTCTCTTCATATTATGGACATAGACATGAGATTGAATATTTAAGTATTACGAGAGAAGTAACTTTTTTTTTTACCATTTTTGTTTCTGATCAATACTCATTTAGCAATTTCATATTGTTTGAAATGTTCAGTATTTATAATTTATCAAAAAAATATAAAATTAGAAGCTTGACCCCTATAGAAATATAAAAAAAAAAAACTATACGTTTATTGAAACACACATTATTATTTCCTCCCATAATATTGGAATTAGTTTGTCTTGTGATAAACTAAAAGTGTATTATATATTTATAGATTTTACCACTATATATTTCAATGTACTTCACCAAACAAATATATAAATTAGGTGATATGAATTCTGCCTACCTTTCTATCTTTTGATTCGAAGATTTTAAAGAGAAAAAAACTTTTGTGGATGGGCAGCAAAGCACTTGAATGGCCCAATTAGAGTCCATCCAAGCCCAACAAGCTCTCAAACATGTTCAGAGTCCATTTATCAATTTACACAAGTAAAATGGGCTACCACACTGAGGCTGAACTACACAGATTCCTGACCATTGATTCATTTTCACCAGCTGAAAATTATGAATGGACATCTGAAAAATCAAGAGGTCCGAATAACTATGTGATTAAAAAACCTGGGCCTGCCATTCTACCTTTTATTTTTGAGAAGAACTTGAAAATGGGCAACCAAGCACTTGAAAATGGCCCAATTCAGTCCATCCAAGCCCAACAAGCTATCAAGTACCGGGCCGAATAACTTGTGATTAGAAGATTTCAGCTGCTAGAAATAAATCAAAGATCAAAATCATGCACAGTATATGGAAGGTATCTCAGAGGATATGAATCCATCTCAAGAAGGAAGCAGGCTGTTTTTAATGGACATCAGATCAAATTCATTCTGATGTTCGATCTTAGTTGTTCAATCCGCATTGTGATTCATACGTACAATTAAAATTATAAACTACTAAACCTGGTTGCACAAATTTCAAAACGGATTGAGTCCGGTCCGATGTCCATTGGAGCCCCTCGTTTATGATTCCTTGCCAGAAAACATTTCAGTCGCCTGTACCATAGCAGGGGAAGGAACAAGATAAACCATGCATCCAATTCCATGACCTTTTTATCTGTGCTATTTGCCTACTCTATGTTCCCATGCATCTTTAAAGCAGAAAACAAAGCACCCCATATTGCCACGTCAGGCTTCATTGGCATTTTGGTAATTAACTCCTCGGCCTATGTTAAAAACCATGCTCGACCTTATGCATCAACCATGCAACCATAGTGTCGGATCTCTGGTTCTATGAAGTAATGTTTTGCTTCATTAACCTTGCCTGAATGACCACATGCCATTAAGATACCGACAAATGTGACATTGTCTGTTCTCAATCTTGAATTTTGTAGCATGGAAAACAAGTCAATTGATTCCTGGTAACGGCCGTGAATATCCAATCCCAAAATCATAGAATTCCATGTTGACAAAGCTTTCGTAGGAATTTCATCAAACACCTCAAGAGCTTTCTCCATTACTCCACATTTACAATACATGTCTGTAATTGCTGTGACTATGAGGGGGTAAAGTTCAATGTTATTCTCCTCTAAGTATAAATGGACCCAGATCCCTTGATGAATTGCTCCCAAGTTTGCACAAACCCCTAATAGGCTTAACCAATATATTGACATTAGGTTCCATTCCTTTACTTTGCATCAATGAAAATTGAAAACAGATCCAATGCTTCTTGGTCTCTCCCATTCCTTGCATACCCACTAATCATAGTGCTCCAGGTTGCCACACTCCTCTCAAGCATTTCATCGAACAATGCTCTAGCCTCGTTGACCAGCCCCGTCTTGCCAAACCCATAATCAGGAGTTGTATGAAACAACATCAAACTCCACACATTCATCAAACAGCACAGAAGTTTCCAATACATAACCACCGGTAGCATACATGGCCATCATGGCATTGCACGCGTAGATATCACCGGCCAATCCAAGCTTCAAAACCATGCCATGATGCTCTCTTCCACTGCGTACTAGCCCAACCGAGAGTAACATGAAAAAACAGAAGGCAAGGTGACCCTATGAGGCATTGTCTCACTGCAAAGCATTTCAACAAACAGTTCAAGTGCAAGGTCCGGAATAGAGGATTTAGAGAACGCCCTTATTAAGATATTGTAGATGAAGGTGTTGGGATTGGGAAAATGGGACAAGAGGCGGAGAGCATAGGAGAGGTACTGAAGGTGGAGGTGAAGGAGAGGAGGCGGCTGGTGGCCATGAAGTCTTGGGTGAGGCCGGTACGAATGAGGTGGGTATGGGAGCTGGAGGAGGTGCATTTGGTTTGTAGAAGGATGATCAGAGATGAATTTGGATATGGATGGAGAACTCGTGCAAATTTGAAGCATGTTTGCTAACGAATAATGTATTTAATAATTTCTTAGCACGATGGAGCACTCATTTTGCAATCTAGATACATCTATTATTGTAGGTACCAAAGCATGGAATAAATATACACGAATTAGAGGAAGTACAAAAGCAATCAAAATTTCAAATAGTCTGTCTATCAAAAGAATAATGCAACATAAAACAAAAGGAAAATTTAATCGAAGAAGGCCAATATTACATCTAGGTAATTGTTTGTGGTTTACTTTCCACGAAACCTAAAAATTCATAAGACAAGCACCCGTAGTGCACCATATTACAAATCATTAATACTGATTAATAGTTACGTGCTGTAGCTCAGGAGGCATGTGCAACTTAAAATTGCGATCGACTTCGACGCATGTAAGCTTTGGCATGACCCCCTCTACCACCGTGAAATCATTTTGGTAACTCCAATCATCCACTATCAAATTTTGTAGGACAGGGAATCCTGCTGGACAAATTGTTGGACTATCGTAACTAAAACAATATCCTAACAAGGAAAGTTTCTTTAAGCTTTTCAACTTTCCAAGCTCTGGCATTGGATTTTGCTTAAATCCGGGATGTACAAGTTTCAATTTAACGAGGTGTGGTGGAAGCGAGCTAGTCTCTAAGCTGACGGCCTCGGGCCACTTCCCAGACAAGGATAGGGATTGTAAATTCTGATATTTTGGGAGTGCTTTTGGGTAAACAATCTCCATTGGGAGGATATTCTCCCCACGGATAGCTAGGGAGACTAGAGAAGGCAGCACTTCGAGTAGATTGGTCACTCTAACCCAATCGTCAAATTCATTATAAAGACCTAATTTACGCAGGTTGTTTAAAACGGGAAACTTCCCATCCCATGTTCTCGGAAGGCATACAGTTTTCATGGTCTGGAGATTTCTTAGGTCAATGGTTGATGGTGGTTCATAGAAAATCCCATCACCCAGTACATGCCTCAATGTTCCAATTGTCCATAAGGCATCCTGATCAAGTAATTTGGTTCTTCCCTGTATTTCGAGGGTTTCGAGAGCCTTCATACGATGAAAGGAACATTTGACGTGTACAATATTGCAATTTATTAACGCCAAGTATTTTAGGTAAACCAACTCATCTAATCCCATTACCTGCACGTCAATGTATCTTCCGCAATTTTCAAGTACTAGAACTTTTAGTAGCCTAAAATTAGAGAAGTTGGGTAAAGACAGCTGGCACTCAAACATTAGAATAGAATGGGTATTTGGACCTACATATTTCATGGATCGTTCACTCCAACAGTAGGATTCAATCGAAAAACGCCGGATTCCTCTATTGGGCTGGTTGACATACATAAGTGGAAAAACCTTAACAAAGTTTTCTTGCCCAGCTGTACGCTTTGCTAAGCCATGGAGAAGATAATGCACTTTGCAATACTTGATCGAACCAGATATGGATCGGCTTGATACTTGAACCATACTCCTGCGCAAATTTTGATTTATAAACAAATCAGGAAATATTGAAAGTATTACAGTCATAATAAACATTAATATATCCTAACTAGAGTCATTAATTAGTTCCTAAATTGAAAGATAAAATAAAATTAAGATGATTATTTGTACGTTAATTCTCCAGCAAAATTACAATTTTGTACCCTCCCATCACCACATCAAATTTCAATTTTATTTAGAGCTATTTTAGTATCAATTTGTATCTATTGTTTCTTTTGCAACGGAAGTGAATGATACCTAATTTAGAAAAGCTTTTGTAACTCTAATTTTACAAAATTGAGAACACTTGGTAGAAGGTTGTCGAGGAAGAAGGTACTTATTAGATAATAAATGACAAAATTTTAAAGAGGTGTATAATACTTGTAATAACAGATCGATGAATGAACTTATATTTTATTGCAAAAGGATTGATAAAGTGTATTAATAAGGTAATGTAGCTTATTTATGTTTGTTTTATACTCCATTTCACTCGAACTTTTTGTTTGTTTTTTAGTAGATTTTTTCGTGGAAAAAATATACTTGCCTCATGCCTTTCAGGCCTATCTCTGTATTAAAAATCCAAACAACTGATTCAAACAGCTCAACATGATAATATAGAGATCAAATTTTAATTTTTTTTGGAAATTATTTACTATTTTTTAGATAGATACAAAATTGTTGCTTTTGGATGGTCGAGAATTTTGCTGAAAAACAACGATCTTGTAGCTATCTAAAAAAAGTAGTAAAATTTTTCCAACAAAATATAAAATTTGGTTTCCAAGCACATTTCAATATGGGAGATCATGGTGAGAGGTTAAGATCAATTGTTCGATTTCAAAACGGAAATAAAAATGTGAAACGCAATTGAGACATGAAAGACTTGAGGCATTTGAACACATGCTCTATCTACTGCTATTATTTTGTAAAACAAAATTGGAGTATATATCAAGCATACCTGAAGTGTGTTCTATGAAGTAGTTAATAAGTGATAAAAAAGATTGCAATAGCATTGTATAGATGCATGATAAAAATTAAGGGAAAAAAAGTATATAACCTTCGAAAAAGTTCCTCGAGGCAATTCTCAGCTGATTCCTCCAATGTTTTACTCTTATAGTGTGGTATGAACCCCTCTACCATCCACATTCTGATCAGACGTTTTGCAGAGATCTCATAGTCTTTAGGAAAACAAGCAAGATATTGGAAGCATGCCTTGAGATAATAAGGCATATTTTCATAGCTCTTGACTAGAACATCCATGGAGCCCATGTCGTCTGAGTTCGAATCCATTGTTCGCAACACTTTCTCCCACTCATGACAGTTTTGTTCTTTAGTTGAAAGGATTTTACCTACTACTATCAAGGTCTCAGGTAACCCCTTACATTTTTGGGATAGTTTGTTAGCAAGCTCAAGGAGATCGCTAGAGCATTCTTCATTAGGTTTTTGATGAGGGAGAGCCTTTTTGAGGAGAAGAGCTAGGCTTTCCCTGTAATGTAAGGAATTGAGTTGATATGGTGCCATACTGATGTCAGCTGAATGAGCAACATCGAGAAACCTTGTTGTCATTAGAATGCGACTCCCGTTGTAGACATCCGGCAATGCATCTTTCAGATGTGTCCACAGATCATCCGTCCACACATCATCTAGAATAACCAGATATCTTCTGCTACTTAAAAACCTTTTGAGTTCATTGATTAAATGTCCCACATCTTGGTTCTCCGGTATATAATCTTTGAGCTGGAGTAGCATCTTTCTCAAGAGATCAGTTAGACTGAACGTTGGCGAGATTGACAGCATTATATGATACTCGAAATCAGCCCTGGCACTGGTTACAAGCAAACAAGATATACTATTAGATTAATTTTTAGAACGGTTTTTGGACAATAGTCATTTATGCAACTATGTATTACTAAAATCTTAGCAATTACTTTGCAATAAATTAAAAGAAAAGTTGATTTGCCCATCCAATAATTATCTAGAATTATCCATCGATCTACTTATGTCTTAGAAATGACTATCTAATGAAATTTTCCAAACCACCATAATTTATATTTATCTATATCTTTTAACATTACTGTTGTAATTAGTTTTGTAATTTCTATAAAACTTATAGATAATTATTATTAACAAATAAGTTATGAGACGGTACGTAGTTGCATAGACATCTTGCAGTACCCAAATATCGGCTAATAAAATGATATTATTATTGTCATCATTATTATAATTATTATTTGAATTAAGCAGTTAGGATCAACTATTTAATCTTCAAACTCATAATTTATAATAGTAGTACCAATTGATCGGTACTAAACATAGCAACTTAGACTAACTCTTACTTATTGATGTTATTGTGGCAAATATTTATCTCATTAAAACATAATTGAAAAAGAAAATCTGCACTTGCCTTTTGTATATAATACATGCAAGGGTGGTTTTTCCAACACCGCCGGGGCCCACGATGGTTATGACAGTTCGCCTACGTTCGTCCTCAGCACGCAACATGTTCAGAATGTTGTTCTTATCAGCCTGCCGGCCTATGACTTCTGTGTCGTCTACTTCTTGATAAGTAGCTCTCCAAGCAGGCACTATGACTTCCTCTCCCACAATGTTTTGTGATTCTATGATTCTGTAGTCAACCCTGCTCTTAGAGATCCCTTCAAGTTCATTGTGAATGTTGTCGAGCTCAGTGCCAAGTTTGTTGAGGATATGCATCTTTAAGGGTTTGTTCGGCATCTTCTTGACTTTTTGCCAAAAGCTGGGTTTTTTATGGTAATCTTCGAGTTCTAGAAAGAATGTATGTATTGCATCCTCGATGCGGTATGCCACGTCACAGAGCTCATTCAGCCAGTTATGCACCGTCACATCTCCATTGTGTTTTGAATCTGTTGCACCTCTCAGGCTGTACGGGTTTCGGATTAGCTCGATCTGCACCAGTTTGACTTTTTTCCCAACCTCACCCAAGAACTCCCTTTCTTTCATCATGATATTCGCAAGCTTGCCCAGTGCAAATCCCACAGCTGCCTCAACCGCCATTTTTCTCTCTTCTCTCTTTCTCTCTCTTTTGAAATGTGCACAAGTGTAAGAGGATATTATTAGCTTGTGCTGATGGCTATCCTAGGCAAAGATGGTCTGGTTATATAGGCGAGCAGCCCGGAAAGCATACTGATGCTTAGTCTAATTGCAAGAATAAATTTAATTAATTTGTGGAATGCCTGTTTGTTGCTGAAATCATTTTTCGAGAATCATTTCCCATCATTCTTAGTTGGCAGTTGTACCAATACGGTTTTTTTAATGGGCCATAAAGGCACCAATATAGTTTTTGTAATTTTGGGATTTTCTATGATTGTATTAAAGAAATGGATGTAAACTAAAAAATACTGTAATAGCTGGCTGCAGATATGCGGTCTGGACTTGATTGAGTCAACTAAATTAAACCAATAAAGTTAAAGTTAAAGATATGGCCACTGGCTTCCCCTAAAAAAAAAGAATTAAACAAATAAAGTTAAAATTAAATTTAATATGCCCACTGGCTTCCCCTAAAAGAAAAGAATTAAACAAATAAAGTTAAAGTTAAAGATATGCCCACTGGCTTCTCCTAAAAGAAAAGAATTAAACAAATAAAGTTGAAGTTAAAGATATGCCCACTGGCTTCCCCTAAAAGAAAAGAATTAAACAAATAATTAAAGTTGAAGTTAAAGATATGCCCACTGGCTTCCCCTAAAAGAAAATAATTAAACAAACAAAGTTAAAGTTAAAGATATGTCCACTAGCTCTCCTAAAAGAAAAAAATTAAACAAATAAAGTTAAAGTTAAAGATATTCTCACTGGCTTTCTCTAAAGAAAAAAAGAATTAAACAAACAAAGTTAAAGTTAAAGATATGCCCACTGGCTTCTCCTAAAAGAAAAGAATTAAACAAGTAAAGTTGAAGTTAAAGGAAATTTTTTATTAGTAGTAATTAATAGAAATAATATAGACAAACAGTAAGAGTACAGTAATATTTATATTGGTAGTAAGATCGGTAGGAATTCTACCGATCTTAAAAATAAAAAAGTTTAGATCGGTAAGAATTTTACCGATCTAAACCAGTTTTTTTTCTTTTTTTCTTTTAATTTTTTCTAGTAAAATTTTTTTTTTTATAAAAATAGATAAAGTACCTTAAAATTTAGATATATCAAAAACATTCCATCTATTTTTTGAAAAACTTTTCATATTTTACTAGAAATCAAATATAAGAATTCTCTCCATCTATACATCAGATTAAAAAAAAAAAGTTAAGATCGGTAGAATTCCTACCGATCTTACTACCAATATAAATATTAATGTAATCTTATCATTTGTCTCTCTTATTTTCTGTTAATTACCACTAATAAAAATTTCCGAAGTTAAAGATATGCCCACTGGCTTCCCCTAAAAGAAAAGAATTAAACAAATAAAGTTGAAGTTAAAGATATGCCCACTAGCTGGCTTCCCCTAAAAGAAAATAATTAAACAAATAAAGTTAAAGTTAAAGATATGCCCACTGGCTTGCCATGAAATTCCCCCATGTTTTTGAAGTTTAGAGGTTACCCTGCCATCATTCTCTATTTCGAACAATTGATTGTTTATACAATTGAGTCAAACAATCACTTTCATTGTTATAAAATATTCAAACAATCATTTCACGTTCTGTTTTATATTAAAATATTGGGTAAATTTCGCTGGAGGTCACTAAACTTTGTCATTTGTCACAAATTGGTCACTCAATTTTGATTTGTCCCTTTTTAGTCACTCAACTTTGTCATTTGTCCCAATCAAATCACTTTATACTTTTCCGTCCTAAATGCTAACGGAATATTCTCATTCTGTTAGTATTTTGAACGGAACTAGTATATTCTGTTAATATTTTGGACGGAATGGGAATATTCCATTAGCATTATGGATGGAAAAATATAAAATGATTTGATTGAGATAAATGACAAAGTTGAGTGAGTAGAAAGGGACAAATCAAACTTGAGTGACCAATTCGTGACAAATAACAAAGTTTAGTGACCTCCAGCGAAATTTATCCTAAAATATTAAATAATTGATTGTTTATAACAATTCAGTCAAAGAACTCACTTTGATTGTTATAAAATAATCAAAAAATCATTTCACCGTTCTTTTTTATAAAAAAATTAAATAATTGATCATTTATAACAATTGAGTCAAACAATTCCCTTTGATTGTTATAAAATATTCAAACAATCATTTCACCGTTTCTTTTTTATATTAAATATTAAATAATTGATTGTTTATAACAATTGAGTCAAACAACTCCCTTTGATTGTTAGAAAATATTCAAACAATCATTTCACCGTTCTTTTTATATTAAAATATTAAACAATTTATTGTTTATAATAATTTAGTCAAACAACTCACTGATTGTTCTCAAATATTATAAACAACGGTGAAATAAACAATATGAATAATTAAAGTAATGATAAATAAATAAAAAAATTGAGAACCGGCCTTTAAATGGCCGGTTGAGAAAACAAGTGGACCGGCCATTAAATGGCCGGTTTGGGCATTTTAAAAAATACCCAACTAAACTGGATATAATTAATATTTTGTAATTAACTTTGGATATTAATAAAAATGTCGGTGAAAAACTTAAATCCGCACATGGATGGATCTATTATTTAATGGAGCGCTGGTAAGAAAATTTATCAGCTATATTTAACGAAAGTCATCATGCTATGCGGAAAAAAAAAATATATATATATTTTTAAATCTTCGCAGAAGCTGCAAAGTCTTGAGGGAAATCGAATTATTCACCTTTGAGTAACCAGCAGTCTTAGAACTTTTTTTCTAACCAATTGTGCTACCTCCCCTTTTTCAAATATGTTTTTTTCTTTACTGGCTGCAGGTACCAGGAAACTTGTTTTGGTAATAATGGGGGACTAAAATTGAAGTGAATGGGAAGGGCAGGAATAAAATGAACAGGTTACCCTGCCGTCTTAATTGGATCTAGGTTCATTGAACGATATAAATAAGAAAAGTATTTGCTTCTTCTTCGCTAATGCTTCTCACGAGTAAGGTATCTCTCTGTCGCATTTTCTTTCTTCCTTTCTTCTTTGAAACAGTGCAAGATTTCTCTCTCTCTATTTCTCACACAATCTCTCTGTTGCTCTCCCTCCCTCCCTCCCATTTACACTAATGAATTTCCATTTTGAATGTTGACAACGCAGTGGAAGCTTTTATATTGGAAATCACCTGTAGCACGAATTCTAGCAAAATCTTTGGTCCTTGAGGGTTAACCGAGAATTTTTTTTTGAGGGTGAGTCGGCAACTGCCATCTCACATTTTTTTTTGAGGGTTAACCGAGAATGCTTCATATTTTGCATTGAGTAAGTATACATACCCATACTTAGAGTAATCATCAATGAATGTGATGAAATACTCTTTTCCTCCATGAGTTCTAACACTAAATGGACCGCAAATGTCTGAATGAACAACTTCTAATAGTTCATTTGCTCTTTGGTTTTTGAGGACCATTGTTTTGAAAAGTCTTACCAGTAAAAGCCTCAGAGGCATCTAAGGAAGTACTTTGAATAAAATTTAAATCTGTGTGATGTACTCCTTTCATGCACTCTTGCTGATAAGCCAATTGATGTGGTAAATCTTTCATGGTGATGCTATTGATAATGAGACGCATAGATGTTTGTACCATATTCCAGGAAGGTGGTAAGCTATTAATAATTGTTGAG
The DNA here is from genome assembly GCA_025461045.1 of Carex parvula. Lineage (NCBI taxonomy): Eukaryota > Viridiplantae > Streptophyta > Magnoliopsida > Poales > Cyperaceae > Carex > Carex parvula. Next base: position 748,961 of record JAJGRW010000227.1, on the reverse strand, counting down.
ACTTGCATTTTTTCTGAAATTGGTACACCAGCAGCCTCAAGATCTCTAGCTAATAACATCATTTGATTAACATGCTCCACCACATCTGCACCTTCTTTCATATATGAATGATTATAGCGCTGGAGCATTAGCTGAACATGAGTATGTGACTTAATATCATATTTTTCTTTTATAGCCTCTAGAAGCAATTTGGCAGTCTGATGCTCTTTGAATATTTTCATCAAGTTATCATCCATGAGCATCAGTATTGTGCTTCTAGCGACTTTATTGTCACTTTCCCATTTTTCAGCTAATTTCTTATCCACATCAGATGATCTATCAGTAATTACTGGTTTTTCTTTTTCTAAAACATGGTCTAGTCGGTGGACAATGAGAGCATGTGTTACCTTTTCGACCCAAATATCATAGTTGCTACCATTCAATCGCTCGATACGAGCAATTTCAGCATTCACAGTTGAGTTTGCCATTGATCTTGCTCTGATACCAGTGTTGTAAAGAAAAAAAAAATGAAATAGATAATAGGCTTGGCTTTAGTGGAGGAGGGGATTGCTTGTATTTTCGATGCCCTGATCCATGAAGCAGCAGCCTTTATTTATAGGCTGAAAACCATGCTTCATCAAATCCTTTGATATATCTTATTTAATTAATTTGCATCTCAAGGCAATTTCCTGCCTATTCAAGCCCTCCAGCTACGCCCCCATATCTTATTCAATCCCCAATTAATTTACAATATATATTTCCATATCTTAATCAATCAATTTACCTTGATTGATCAATTACCTTTTGTAAGGACAATGACCAAATACAGCTCATAGCTGCAACAGTAGAAACTTCGATTCAATTCATGTGTCTAGCTATCTGGAAGAGGTCACAATCTAAACAAACTAAATATATTCCAATTCAAAGTACATACACAAAACCAAATGCTCCAAGGATAAATCAAATACACATAACAAATTTAAGTTCCAAGTAAAATTACTTAAAATATCAATAATATTGGGTTTACAAGCCATAATCCTTGGAGAGTAAAATCTAACCTCTCATAGGTTAAAAAAAATACAACAATTGTAATCGGAAAATACATGAACTTGTTAAAATAAAAACTTAGAGACAGAAAAAGATAAAATCCTTAAGATATTTTTCTTCTTCAAATCACAAGCTAAGCACCCTCCCCGTCGTGGCTTTCAAATTCATTTTGCTCTTAAAAGAATGGGACAATATCCACAAGTTATGCATCAAAGTATTAATATCATATTAATCAAGTGTTAATATCTTATCTTCCAAGTATTTATATCTATGAAGGTTGATGCGGGGACGAGTGCGAGGATTAGAAAAGGGGGACCATAGTACATAATTTCTCTAATGGGGTGCATGGATTTTTATGGTATTGGAGTTAGGTTACTCAAATAATTACTCATTATATTATTCAATTATTTGAGTGTTGCTTTTGTCTTATTAAATTTTCCATACAAATTAGCATTTTATATTTTTTTTCCTATTTGTCTAATAAAAAACAGGATTTTTGCGAAAAATCCGAGCCAATCAATAAGTATAGGGGATAACCACATGACACTACCATAGAGAATGACCGATTTTTTTAGTATAATCGATCATGTGTCTTAACATAATTTTTTTGCCCCTTTTTTCCTATTTGTTTTCTATTTTTTTTAGTACCAAACAAGTTTCTAAAAAAAAAAAAACCGAGTTTCCAATCCGATTCGACCGATTCCGACCGATTCATCCGATTCTGAGAAATTGCTAGTGAAATTTCTCATTAAAAAAGAAACTCACAGATCCTTAGAGAAATTGCTCATTAAAAAAAGAAGATAAAATTTAATAAAAATCACATCTGAGTCAAATTTAGTGTCTTTTTTTTAACCAATTAAGAGGATTACAGGAGCATAAACCGATATTTTTATTAATATCCAAAGTTTAATACAAATTAATAAATATACCCGGATCTCAAGGGTATAGCGATAAATACCCAAGCCGGCCATTTTCTGGCCGGCCAAGTACCCTCCCTAAGCCGGCCAGAAAATGGCCGGCTATGTACCTTTTTTTTTTTTTTAAACAGCATTATTTTTGTTTTAGATGATTTCTATTAGAGTCAAATATTTCATTTCTAAGTTTCGTACAAAATAATAAAGTACACACAAATTGCAAATAGAGTCCACACAATTTTTACAACATGCATATAAATCACCTATTACTACCACGTCTAAATCCCCGAAGTAAACCACTTGCGAAAGATGACCTACGAGATGGCCTAGCAGGTGGCTCTGGTTGCTCACTAGATGGCCCGGCCTGGGCTCCAGATGGCGCTGCTTGGCTTGTAGATGGGCCGGCCTGGGCTTCAGATGGCCCTGCTTGGCTTGTAGATGCCCTTGTTGTGCGTCTAGTAGTGGACCTCCTCGGTTGGGCAGATGGCTGCCCTTGCACCCCAACCGCCTCTCCTCCTATGTCAACCGCCTCTCCCATTGCTTCGGCATACATAGCAGCTGCATCTAAACGGCTCGTAGCTGTGCTATGCCGTGACCCTCCGGACCCCCTTCCCGATGCCATTACTCGCTCATTTTCTGCCGCATTTGCTGCGTTTCTTGCCTCTGCATTTGCATGTGTTACTTAGTAAATTGGTATAAATTGAAAAGAAAAATAATTTTGGATGAGTGTTACATACCTCTTCGTTGCCTATCGGAAGTGGAACGGCGAGGCTGATGCCCCTTTCGTCTACCTTCCATTTCATCCATCGTCATTACACGACGGGTGTGTTTTCGCCTCCCCTTCGTAATCCAACCTCTACTCGGAAGGATTCTGTCTTCAACACAAGGAGGCCAGTCTCCCATATTGCCAATTGGATTGAACACATGGTTCCAAGTACTCACAAGATAGGGTGTTTTATACCAGTCTGCAACAAACTAAATGGTAAGCAATTAAGTAAATGGTAAACAACTAAGTAAATAGTAAGCAATTAACTAAATAGTAAACAATTAAGTAAATGGTAAACAATTAAGTAAATTGTAAATAATTAAGTAAATAGTAAACAATTAAGTAAATAGTAAACAATTAACTAAATAGTAAACAATTAAGTAAATGGTAAACAATTAACTAAATAGTAAACAATTAACTAAATAGTAAACAATTAACTAATTAATTAATCTATAAAATAAAAAATAATAAAAAATTAAAAATTAAAAAAATTTAAAAAAAAATTAAAAAAAGAAAAAAAGAAAAAAAAGAATTACCTCAACAGTAGAGCTGCCGCGGATTTGAGTGAAGAATGCAGCTGCCTCGGTGCTCTTTTATAGAGTTTTTGGGGAAAAAAAAAAAAAGGTACATAGCCGGCCATTTTATGGCCGGCTTAGGGAGGGTACTTGGCCGGCCAGAAAATGGCCGGCTTGGGTATATATCGATATTGAGTTGAGTTCTGGGTATAATTAATAATTTGTATTAAACTTTGGATATTAATAAAAATGTCGGGAGCATAAATATTCTTATTTTTATTATTTTTAATATTATTGTGTTTTAGTAAATTTCCCTACAGCTTTAAATTTTCAAAAATGAGAGACGGAGGTTTTAGTTGGTCCCCGATTCAAATGGGTACAAGTAATCACACTTACGGGGTTTATCACTAAAAAGAAGGGGCGCATAAATTCAACGGGAATGGTGTCTTATATACAAAATTTCCTACAAGATGCAAATTATTTGGTAAAATTCCAGAATTTCAGATCAAACTGTTTTACACTGAGGGATCCAAATAAATTTTTAGTTCCCAAAAATATAGAATGCCGTCGCCCAACTAACATTCAAACTTCTATCAAAGGAGATTGATTTTATTCAAATATTACGTATCAGATTTCCCATCATCTTGTAATTCAAGCTCATGGCAACTATAAGTTCTTAAAATTGTAGTATTCTATAAATAAATAAATAAAATATCATTTTGATCTTTAAGGCAAACTTTCAGCTAAATTGAGGAAAACATTAAATTTTTTAGATGTTACACCAATATAATCTAAATTTATGTACTGACATAGAAATCTATACCATCTAAAGTCGTTAAAGCATTGCAACACAAGTACTGACACAGAAATGTTACACTAATATTATCTAAATTTACCCCATTATGTATATTATCTAAAGATGTTAAAGCATTGCAACACAAATACTGACATATATATAAGTATAGATTTCGGCAAAAACATATTAATTTCAACAATTTTTGTTAGGTATGTCATCATTTGTTCATCCTCTAACATCAATAGACAGTTGTTGTTTCTTTTAGGTCGGATAAACATTAACAATGAGCAACAATCAAAAGGAAGCCGGTATTGCAGAGTTTGTCGGACCACTACTGAGACGCCTTACTCTAGCCAAAGAGGAAGTTCGTGAGAACTCGGGGATGGAGAAATTCATTGACCAAATTAGCACAGAGGTTGAAATGACAAAAGATATGATTTATAGTAGAGAAAAATTGGACAGGGAGCTAATTGGTTACTTTGGAAAGATAGAAAGACAAATTGATCCCCTGATTGATCATAAACATCGGGTAAAGGCATCTGATATGCCTAAAAAAATCACCATAACTGAAGTGGGTGAATCATCAAATAGAAGTTATCCAATGAACAAAGAGGACTCCACGTTTCAAGAATTTATAGACTCATTGGACCCCATAATGAGAAACTGCCTGAAAAGCCTTTCCATTTTTCCAGAAAACACAGAACTGAAAAAGAGATTACTGATTTATGGGTGGATGACACTTTTTTGGGTAACAAAAGAGCACTCTGAATGGTTCTTTTCTAAGCTAGTTGACCAGGAATTCTTCATACCAATACATAGAGACCATAATAAAGAAATAGATCGCTTCACCATCAAACCTAAATTTCATAAGGGGTTGATCTCATATTGTGAGACAAATGGCTACGTTAAATCTGAGAAAGGGGAAGAAGGCACTTGGCATTTATATAAAGAGGATACAAATTACCCCATGATAATGCTACTAAATCTAGACCACAGGTACCTCAATTCCAAGGTCATAATGGACATTAGCAACGAGTATGATCGCTTGGAGGTTGTTCAACTTGGTAGTTGTCATTCCACAGAGACCGGGATTCACAAAACTGGGTCTAAAGAAATAAAGTTAGAAGACCACATTGAGGTCGACCAAATTGATTTTTTTAAAGAAGTTGGGAAAAAATATAAAGTTCCTTAGCCTGCGAGGCATTTCGGGAATAGTAGAGCTTTATGAATCAATGGAAAACTAGAAGACCTGATGATACTAGACCTAAGGGCTTGTCATAATTTGGAAAAGTTACCACAAAAACCAAGGTTAAAAAAAAACCCAAAATTAATAAGATCGGCACTACCGCAAGAAAGATGGTTCAACATGCTAATGGTTTTAGATATTTCCGAGTGCTACTTATTAGATCATATGCCAAAATGGGTATGTGAGCTCTCTAAATTAGAAGTGTTAAAGGGTTTTGTCGTTGGCAGCATGGGAAATGAAAACCCGTCCTGCATGTTAGGTGATCTTGCAAAATTAAAGAATCTTCGGAAGCTCAGTATTAGAATTGTCATCGATATTTTGAGTCCTGAAGTTTTCAAAGGCTTTAATTCTCTGGACAGCCTTTTGGTATTGACCATTATATGGGGAGAAAAGAAGCATAATAAAGAGATACCACATTATACCTTACCAAAGAATTTAGAGAAGTTGGATATCAGATGTTATCCAGAAGCTGATTTATCAAAGCTGAAGAACCCTGGAGAATTGAAAAACCTGAAGAGGTTATATGTTAGAGGTGGAAACCTTACTGAAATTCCTTGCCATGATAACTGGAAAGTGGAGATATTGCGTCTGAGGTTCATGAAAATGTTGGTTCCAACCGACTGGAATGAGGTCAGGAGATCATTTAATAATTTAAAGTATGTGGAATATGTGGGATGTCCCAAGCCCGAGAACTTCCCTAACAAGGATGGGAGTAGTTGGCGTAATGGAGAATGATCTAAGGCAACTGATGATAAATTTTAAAGGGATCAATTTGAAAAAGTATTGTATAAATTTTATTAATTGTGAGTTTATTATTATGGTTTGAAAATTTATGATTTTGATTGCTATGAAGTGTATAATGGGAAGAATTTGTGGGCCCATTTTAAGTGATATTTTATACTATTGTATAATGTTGTGATCATTTATTTGGTTTATATTTAATCATTATGATGTTCATTGTATACGGAACGCTGTATAATTTTTGTGGTTGATATATTTGGCTAAAAAAAGGAAAATCATAGATGTTGGACTTATATCATATTTAGATTTTGATGTAAATTAATCCGCAGAGGATAACTTTCTCAGAGGAATGTAGATTAGAATAAGTATACTTTCTATTACTTTTATGGAGTATGGATTGGATACTTTTATGGAGGAATGTAGAATAAGAACTTACCACGTCCTAATTTAATATAAAATGATTAGGAGACAAGTTGAACTATGTTGTCATTGTCATAGATAATGTACTTGGTTTATAACATGTTTCATGCCAAAATTTTCTGTTTGTTTCAAATTAATCCCATCAAATCTATTCTGATCTTTAAAAAAAAAATTCAATTTGAGCAAAATTGAAATTAGTTGGATGGCTGATGACAAAATTATGGGTTCAATTTTGCATCTATGGTAGCAATTCATAAATAATATAAATATGTTGTAAAGCTTGAAAGGACATTTTATGTTAAAGCATTTTGCATAATGGCATGTATATTTATTATAATTAACAGATCCGAGAATATGAATGATCCATTTCACAAGACGAGTCATGCGATATTTTTATGAAGAAAAACTAATTATGTAAGACACATCTTCATCCCGTAAAATGGGTGAAAATCATTGACACATGTCACACATTTATCATCTTTTGTTTTATTCAATTATTAACTATTTCTATTTAACTTGCACTAATTTACTTTTGATTATATTTATCTAGCAAGATGTATTAATCACTGTCATGTTTTTATTTTGGCAAATTCTTCTATGGACATAAGGACCTATTTGTAAAATGAGTATATTTTTATTTTCAAAGTTCAAACAGCCGATCCGACCGTTCCACATTATCTCCATATTAAAATGTACTTGGAGGTCAAATTTTACAATTTTTTGAATTTTTTTACTATTTATTAAGATGGGTACAAAATTCAATGGTCTGAATTTGACTAGTTTTGTAAAATACTTAATAAATAGTAAAAAAAATTCAACAAAATGTAAAATTTGACCTCCAAGTACATTTTAATATGGAGATAATGTTGAACGGAGATAATGTTGAACGGTCGGATCAACTGTTTGAACTTTGAAAATGAAAATATGTTCATTTTACAAATTGGTCCTTATGTCCATAGAAGCATCCCTCTTTTATTTTGGTAGATTTTGTTTGTTAAGGATATATAGCAAACTTTATCATTTGTAGTTCATAAGCAATATATGTGTTTCAATACAAGTACTTTTACTTTTGTATTTCGTATTAAAATATGAACGTTTTCTTTTTAGAATATACTTATTTAGAGTTTGATTTCGAATCTACATCTTTCACACAAAATAATGCTGACTGAAAAGTAATTACAATTGGCGTGATTATCCAAATTATAGAAATTTGATATCACATCTTGACAGCCATCTTTTTCTTTTGCTTTATATTTGTTTCGCATGATATTCTAGATATTTATAATCTTTTAGTTAATCTTCAAATAAACTAATGCCTCATACAAAATGGGATCTGCTTTGACGATATATTTTCACTTTTAAATTTTCTTGTGATGTTCTCCACCGTAATAGTTGTTACTTTTTTATATCAGAAATAAAACCATTAATTTGATAAAATCACAAACTATTTAAAATACAGAAATAAATTCTGTTCAAGTTAGTTCTTATTGACCTAATAACAAAATTACAAAATAAACAATATATAGTAAATACTGCATTTAGTATTCATTAGTTATCAGATTAATTTACTACATGAAAATACCTTGGCAATTTTTTTTTCTGAAGTTCTTTTAGTAAATATACCTCTAGTTATTTTTTTAGAAGTTATTTTTAAAATGTAAGACGTGGTAGAGCATAATGTATAATAGCACATGCATGATACATGTTGGGATTATTTGTTTATTTTTTCAAATAGAGACAACGCATTTATGAATGCACATGCATGATAACTGAGTTGATCTCGAGATCTGCTATTTATTTTGAATAATGAATTAACTAAATACAAATGAACAGTTGGGAGTGCGCCATGAATGATCAGCTGAAGTGGTTTGTCTTTTATTCTTCCATGGCCTTCACTGCTCACTTTCTTATTTCTTGGTTGCCTTCATTTTTTTATTTCTTGATCTCTTCTTCTCTTCTTTACTCCAAAGTTCATGACACCTCTTTTTTCTGATTTGTCTTTTTAATATTTTTATTTAGTATTTGTATTTTAAAGTTCATATGACGCAATTATCCGACAATTTTTGGTTTCGCATCCGTATCTGAATCCGTATTCATAGATTATCCACTTTGTACACATATCCGTTTAAGGAGAATTTGATTTTAAATTTTGACATCCGTTTACTATATGTATTCGTATTTGCATTTGCTTATTAAAAGGTGGATACATATTAGTTATCAGTGTTATCCGCTCCGAATTTGCTTTGTTTCCATTCCTGATATATACCCCTCAAAAACTTCCAAAATTAAGTATTTTGCCCTCTAAAATTCATAATATCATATTTATCCTTCTATATTTTAAAAACTCACATATTTACCCATTTTATGGTCATTTGAAATTTATTAAATACCCATCTTATCTTTTATAAAGAAAAATAAAAAAATAGATGTTTCTTAAAATGCAGTCTTCTAAATTGATCAGTTTCCAAGGGAACAGTGACAAGTAGGTATATACTTGTGTAAGCGTCAAAGTAGAGATATAACTCATTTTCTTTCGGAAATCAACCAATAGAAGATTGACATTTTTCATAAACATGTTAGATATATTTTTTGCTTAATATAGGATAAATGGGTACTTCATAAATTTAAAATGACTTTTGATAGTAAAGACAATAAAATGGGTAAATTTGTGAGTTTTAGAAATTTAGAAGTTCAAATATGAAATTATTAAAATTTCAAAGTTATTGAGGGGTACATGAAATTCACCCTAATATATTAAGAAAGTATATCATATCTCTTAATTAGGAAATTAATGAAGAAATATTACTCATCTTAATTAAGAGATATGATCATGGGCGGATCCAGAATTTTCGTCAAAGTAGAGCGCTAATCGGGTGCAAATAGCAAATTGGGTTCAAACCTATCAACAAATTGAGTAGTTGATAAAAAAACAATCAACATAAATAGCGTGTGCGAGTCCTCTGACTAGCGAATAGCGACTAGGCTATTTGATTAACAACCAACATCAAATCGCTATTTGATTTTCTCCTCTGACTATGAGCGTGCGCGATTCCTCTTTTTTTTTTTTTTTTCTCAAGATAGAGTGGAGTGCCTTTTTTTTTTTTTTTATTAAATCGCTGAATAGCGACTAGGCTCCGTGCGTGAAAATCAATTATAACCTTTTTTTTTGGTAGCTGGACTGTGCTTTTTAATTTCTTCTAGGAACAAACATTGATGGACCTAAAAAAATTGATTTGGTCAGAGGTAAGCACAAACGTCAAATTGTATTGGGTCTAAAAAAACATTGAAATCCAGAGATAGGTAAGTGTCTATCTCTGAACCTCTTTGATCTGCCCCTTGGTAGGATATACTTAAATATATTTGTCATTTAAAGCACTAGAATGAATATAAGGGAAAATATGTGAAGTTGTCAGTCAAATTCTGGATTGAAATACCCAGTCGCAAGCCAAATGGAGCTCTCAAACACAAGAATTAGTAGCATCCGATTTAAAATTGAATTCATATGACAACGTTGATGCATATTTATAAACTGCATTCACATCATTAATCACAAACTGAAATAGAATATAATATATAGATGAGGATTTAACCATGAATAAGCAATTCCAAATTAACTAGTGGAAAATAAATGAGAACTAAAATGTCTCAGTGCGGCATTTAGGTCCAGTTTGAGGATTTGCAAAATCCAAATCTGGAATTAAATTCCCACAACATGATAATCACAAAATTTAATGAATCTCTTCATATACTGATGTATACAATGCTTAATACACTAGTGGAAAAACTGGAATCAGGATCGGCCTAATAGTATCGGCTATATGAAACAACCGATTCTAATATCTATCTGGATCGGTTTTTTTAAGAAAACTGATCCTAAAAACTATTCAAATCGGGTTTTATAGTTAACCGATCCTAATTTATGAACTATTAGGATCGGTTTTTTATTAGAACCGATCCTGATACTATCAGGATCGGTTTTTACAAACAACCGATCCTAATGGAACACATATTAGTATCAGGATCGCTTCTAACAAACAACCGATTCTAATTCCTTTTTTTTTAATGTTGGCTCTGGAAAAAAAAAAGTGTCAGGATCGGTTGTTTCAAAACAACCGATCCTGATTTTTTTTTTCCAGAACCAACATTAAAAAAAAAAAAGGTATCAGGATCGGTTGTTTTGAAATAACCGATCCTAATGCTAATTTGACGCTAGGGTTTAATTCTGTTTCGCGCCTTTGTACTTACAAAAATTTTAGGACTCAATACTAATAGCATCGGTTCAATAAATAACCGATCCTAAAAACAATCAGGATCGGTTATTTCGAAATAACCGATTCTAAAAACAATCAAGATCGGCTATTTCTAAATAACCGATCCTGATAACTCCTGCTTAGTTTTTATTTTCATTTCGCGCCTCTCATTTTCAACTTAGCGTCTTTCTCTCTCTCTGTGTCTCCGTCTCTCCCTCTCAAATCCTCAGACCTCCGTGTCTCTCCTCTCTCTGTCTCCGTCTCTCCCTCTCCTCCGTGTCTCTCTCTCTCTGTCTCCGTCTCTCCCTCTCAAAGCCGAGCCTCTAGAACCTCCGGCTCAATTGTGTCAATTTTTAATTTTTTTTATTGTTTCAAAAATTAATTAATGGTGTTTGTATATTGTTTTTCAGTCTTGAGGACATCTCGCTCAAGTTACTTAATCATCCGGCCGATCAACTATCATGGTATTAGCTTTATCTAATTTTCTCATTATTATACTTTTAAAACACATTTTTTTTTTGTATTTTCAATTTATTTATTTATCTTTTTTCATTTGAGCGAGGCTTTTTGAGATTATTCCATCGGCGGTGAAAAGGTACACTTTGAGGTATGCTAGCTAGGTTTTCCTTGTCTTTCAATTTAAATAATACATGTATCGAAGATGCACAAGCAAGCAATTAATGATATAAATATTTGTTCAGATTTTGAAGTTTGTACTGGTGGAGACGATAAAAGAGGGAGTGCCATACATGTGGCTGAATTTTATTTTGCTATTGCACCAAATTTCTTCAACTATTGTACTTCTTTTTGTGTTTCATGAATTTTATTTTGTGTTCTTAATTGGTTTTGAGCTCCAATAAATCAATGGTAAATAAAAAAAAAAAATTTATGCTGGCCAGCAAATATATATGGAAGCTGGCCAAATAAAAAAAATATTTTTTTTAGATCCAATATAACATCAGGATCGGTTGTTTCAAAACAACTTATCATGATTCTTTTTCTTTTTTTTCAGAACCAACATTAAAAAAAAAAAAAAAAGGGTATCAGGATCGGTTTTTTCAAACAACCGATCCTGATAGTAACTATCAGGGTCGGTTGTTTCAAACAAACTGATCCTGATAGTTACTATCAGGATCTGTTGTTTGAAACAACCGATCCTGATAGTAATTATCAGGATCGGTTATTTAACCGATCCAGATTATTGTAGTATCAGTATCGCCTTCATCAGGATCGGTTGTATTCCGATACTAATATGCATATATAACCGATCCTGGTTCCATATTTTCCACTAGTGTATATAACAAATTCCAATAAAATGCAATGGTTAACGACATCATCCATATGAGTATCAAAGTTGCCACAACAATAATATTTATACAATACAATAGTAAATATTGCTTTTAGTATTCATTAGTTATTATATTTACTACAAGTTAAAAATACACAACCAAATTAACTCTTTTCTTAAAAGCTATTTTAGTAAATACTGAGAAGTAGAACGCTGGTAGAAGCAAAGAGATGGTCCATAGGAGTACTCTTCTCATAATGTCAGCACAGCAAAGCCAGGATTGATCTAAAAGGAAGGGAATCTAAAAGTGAGGCGAGGAGAGAGGGAGAGGGAGCGGTCAGATTTGAGAATACAGAGGCGATTAATTGGGTCAGTGGATCAACGAGTGAAACAAGAAAATACCGGCACCATTAATTCAAAATTGAAAAGGTAGTTGTCAGTTGAAGTAGTTGGACTAGATAGGAACCTGAACTTTTTTCTAATTATTATTAGAATTAAGCAGTTAGGATCAACTATTAAATCTTCAAAATCATAATTTATAATAGTAGTACCAGTTGATCGATTCTATACATAGCAACTAAGACTAACTCTTACTTATTGATGTTGTTAATTTGTTATTGTGGCAATTATTAATCTCTCATTAAAACATATATAGTTGAACAAGAAAAAATTTCACTTACCTCCTGTATACAATATGTGCAAGGGTAGTCTTTCCTAGACTGCCGGTACCCACGATGGTTATAACGGCTAGCCAACCTGCACGGTTAAGGCGCATTAGTTTCAAAATGTAATAACGGTTTGCCAACGTGCAGGTTGACAAGAACAACATTCTGAAGTTGTTCCTTAGGGCGCAACAATTTCAAAATGTTGTTCTTGTCAACCTGTACGCTTGCGACTTCTGTTTCGTCTACTTCGTGATTAGTAGCTCTCCGAATTTGCATTGTGACCGACTTTCCCACAATGTCTTGCAGGTCTATGATTCCGTAGTCGACTCTGCTCTTAGAGATCTCTTCGAGTTCATTTTGAATGTTATCGAGCTCAGTGCTAAGGTTGTGGAGGAAATATAACTCGATAAACATTCATAGACCTAAGCTCGATAACATTCAAAATGAACTCGAAAACCTTTCCCGAATAGCGCAAAAAGCTTGGATTTTTATGGTAGTTTTCTTCATATTCCAGAAAGAACATGTTGATATTCAGCCAACTTTGCACACTAACATCTCCTCTGGGTTGTATCTATCAGGCAGCACTGGATTCGGGCTAGTTCGCGCTACACCCGTTCAACTTTTGGCAAGCTTGCCCAGCACAAACCCCACAGCCGCCTCAGCCATTTCTCTCTCTCTTTTTTGAAATGTGCACTAGTGTAAGATAGTCTAAATATATAGGCGAGCAGACCGGAAAGGAAACTGTAACTTTGCCTTGATGGCAAGAATAAATTTAAATAATTTGTGGATTGCCTGCTTGCACTTCGTTTTTTCCAGAGGTAATTGCGTGGAAGCAACCAAATATATTTTCTTAATTCTGTATTTTTTCAAACATTGACTTTGCAGTTTATATTATATATTATCTCAATCGTGAAGATGAAAGTGACACATGAACAGCTGGATATACAGATGCGATCTGAACTCGATTAAATCAACTGAATAAACAAATAAATTGAGTGGATCTCGATATCTGCCGGTAGGTTGAATAATGAATTAAATACAAATGAGCAGTTGGCAGTGCACCATGAATTAAATATCAAGTGATAAAATGAATTAATTAAAAGCATTAATATTCAAATTAATATGTTGAGACGGCAATCTCAAGCTACAATTAAGTTTTAGCAGTTTAAACACACCAGCAAATTAATTACTTTCCATTACGACTTGCACAATTTTGGAATGAGGGATCTTTTTCATAAAATCATTATCATTACATATAATAAATAACTTATTTCTCCCACAGATAAAATTTCCTAAAAATGTGCTAAGATGGATCTACCATTACCATTGAATAATTGTTAATTAATGGATCTAAGCAAAAGAGACACTTTGGGCTCTGTGTGTATTCCTCTAGGCAATACATGTAGTTGGTTTCATCCATGGGCTATAGGATCGTTGGGCTCATGGGCCATGGCAAGTTGGGCCGATATGGTTTAAAATTTCCACCAAGGGAAGCACCCTCAGGCCTCAACAACAAGGGCTCGGATCCTCTAAAGTACACAAATTTTGTGCTTAGATCCGGACTGTCCGATCAAATTTGGTCCCTTAACACATGAGGTGTTTGAAGAATTTTCTCAAAGAATAAATTGTCAGTTTAGTAAGGCCGACCTATCATAACCAGGCTTAGTTTAAAACGGATTGTAAAAGACCAACAAAAGTTTGATTTAATGCTGAAACTTGTGCATATGTTCTGAGGACATTTTAATTTAACTTCTCTGATGTACAAATTGTTGATTACAAGTTGGCTAAACAAAAAGATACGAACTGAAATTGACTAGAATTCAGTTGTTATTACAATTTCCAGTGAATAGATCAGCACAATTCTTGAGTAGCATTGAAGCCAAGCAATCCCCATTCCTGCCTAGGGTGAGATTTACATCTGCTAAGTTTCTTATGTAATTTCTTTAAAACCTCATGCACAATCATTTTGTTTGCAGTATCAGTCAAGTGAAACCCATCAAATGAGACATATTTGGAGGGGTCGGCACAAACTCTTGATCCAGCATCACCACAATTCACTGACCGTGAGAAATTGTATGGACCTTCACCTCCGCAACATGAAACTAGGGGGGCGTCAAACCCTACATCATACGTATATTGAATTAAGTACTGGTTTCAATAATATATATAGACTTCTGTTTTATTATATATAATGTAATGTTAGAGAAAAGGATAAGGAATGAACCATATTGTTTTGGTGATTTAAAGATACCAATGGAGGCTCCACAGTAGTCAGCATAAAGAATTGTTGCATATGGGTATAGTTGTCGTAGTTTATGTAGCTCGTCTTGCAGTAGCTTGTCATGATAACTTGAAAATTCATTGAGCCACTTAATGCAACCTGTCTTGTGTTCATATTCCTCTTTGTTTTGACTTTGAAACATGGTGAGATAGAATGGGGTACAACCAAATGGTACAATGCCAGGTACCACTAAATTCTTGGTACCACTAAATTCTTGTCACCAAGATCTATCAAATCCTACAAGGTCGACAATCAAATATTTTTAACTAAGGTATACTAGTTAGAAGAAATTCTTGTACCATTCTTGAATTCCGTGATGATAGTTTGTAAACCAAGACAAAGAAAGTGGAGTTGGTTAAATAAAATTATGTAATATTCAACCAAAATTAAACTTAATTACAGGGTAAGACAAAAGAAGAGAATGAGAACCTTAATGCTGGAACTAATGGCACTGATAACTCCTGGTACAAAGTTATATATATCTCTAAATGGTAGATCCTGAGCTGATGGTATGAGATAATCATTTACTCCAATCTCGCCTACCAGGAAGAAGGACCTTCGCACAATGTCGCTGCAATCTGTATAACATATCATGATTACTTAGTTTTATCAAGAACCAATTTCTTAATCACGTAGGAAATACTTTACAAACTAGAGCAGTTCTTAAGGGCTTCTACCCGAACAGTTTACAATAGTCGGATTAATTTAATCACTGAGAGTTACTGAGGGTTAACTCTCTGGTCCACCAACCACCCACCCACCCCCACCACCCCCCCCCCCCCCCCCCCCCCGCCCGCTCAGGATTATACATAAAACTAGTGTCATGAAATTGAACAAACACCAAGAAAGGAAAAAAACCAACCAATAATTAAATGCATCCATGGTTAATTTAAATAAAGATACCTGAATCAGAGCATACCATCTTGAGTAGCTGTTTGAACCATTGGATCTGAAGTGCCAAGAAGCCAACCCTTGGATCAACTGATATTCCATTTTCCTTGAAGAAAGAATGGTTCATAGCTGTTGCACCTCCTACGGCGAAATTGGCACCAAACTGAAAGTCCTTTGCTGTTTTCCCATCAAGGTATGGTATTGGAAATGGAAAACCAAGAGCTTCAGCTACATCAAATTATATATACATTTGAATGTTATGATATTTAATTGCAACAAGCTGAGTTTAATATTAATCTTTGTACAATTTGCAAATTACCGGCTACTTTCTAATGTACAATGTTTCAGGGATAGCACCCAACAAGGCAACAAAGCTCATGCTTGTGACTAGCATCAATGTTTTAGTAGCCTGAAGATGACTTTATATTTATATTATTCATATCTGCAAATACCATTTACCAAAATAGATCAAATATAAAGTTGTTTAACATTCAAAAATTTGCTAATTTTCCTTAGCGAATTTCCTTCACAAATTCAAATATATATATATATATATATATATGAAGTATATGGTGAAATCTACACATGTTCAATCCAGACCACTTTCTGTGCTTCTTGAGATGAATCAGGTGTACTAACCAAAAGTACACAACTAATTAAGTAAACCAGTTTATATATATATATATATATATATATATATATATATTTCAGAGAGAAGAACTCTAACCAAAAAAGTCCGAAAAAACACGGCCATCGGAGTAGCGGCCGGTGGGGCGGTGAACGGTGAAAGTAGGTCTCTCCATAAGGGGGATGGGCACCAAGATAGGTAGTGTCGTTACCAACAATGTGCTTAAAGTTGCCGGTATCAGTAAGTGAATCTCCAAAGGTGAATATCCTGGTGTACCATCCATGGGAGAGGTTGGGGAGGCTTATCAGTAGGAGTATAGTGAGAGTTGAGATCTTGGTGCCATTGCTGCAGAGCATTGTAAGCTTCTCTTATTTCTCTGTTTGAAATTGGAGGCTCTGGAACAGTGGAAGGATCAGGAATTGAGGATCCCATCTTTCTTCGTTGACTCTGATTGGAAATGATTAATTGTTTATTTTTAATTGCCAATTTTCTATTATTATCATAATTACCCTGAATGAAGTAGAGTAGGAAATATGGTACGGTGGAGCCGGCTCCGTCATGGAAGCATACGGAACAGCATGACATGCATGTCAGTTACATGCCGTGATTTGCGTATCTCATGTCGTGTCCATTCGAGTGCTGTGACCATCTTTTGAAATTTCAACACGACACGTCACGCTAAAGATCTGGTCACGACATTTGGTCATGTGAGTCACGTGTAATTAGGACTACTAGATCTTGATCAAATGATGAATCTTGAATAAACTTAAATAAATTATGAAAAAAAATTGTTTAACGTGACCTCATGTTTGGACATGACACGTTTGGACATGTTGTGACTCGCGTGGCGTGGCTATTCTCTTTCTGTGACCACCCCTCGACATTTTAGTCACGGCACGACACGGCACGTGAAAAATTGACTTGATCATGGCACGGCACGGAACCAAAATCTCAGCATGTCAATCACGTTACGGTCATGACACCTTTTTTTTTTCCACTCGAGAATGAAAGAATATAGTTGTTACTTATAACCAATGCCAGTGGAACATTTAAAATGATAATCAAGTTACTATAAATTTATAACATTATTTTTTTTTTATTTTGAGGGTAAGTTGGCAACCAGCCATCTTACGGTTTTCATTGATAAGAATTATAACATTATCTTAATATATCCTTTGGACTTTGTGTTTTCTTCATTTTGTTAAATATGTTAATATATCCTTGGGCTTATTAGGATAATTGCAAGATGCATGTTCTACTCAACTAATATAGATTGGATAAAAAACTAAATACAACGTGACCGGTGAGGCGAATATTAGATGCTAAAATGGCAAAGAACACTTACACCAGATCCAAATTTATATATATATTAAGGACGTCACCATGTGCTTACAGGCCATGGAGAATCATCAAATAAAAGAATGGAGAAAGAAAGGATAGGATTTTATGTAATCAGTGTTAGTGTGCAATGAAAATTGTGTGAGATTTGAGAATGGAGCAGTAGTACTATTAGATACTCAAAGGTTGAGAGTTCGAGCTTTGCTCACCACTTCTTCAAAATAAAAGAAACTTGTGTGAGATAAAACTGGATTGGGATTAAAGTTTGAAAAGGTCTTTTTTTATTTCTAGAAACTATTAATAAATAATATAGAGAAACGTAAAGAGTACTTTGAATTTTCGATGGTATAGATGGATCTGGAAGTTTTTTCGGATTCAAAGTTTTTTTTTTTTCCTCGTGCCCATATCTTAACAATCCAATGACAACAACTTCACAATCCAATGGGCACAAAGAATTCGCTCTTTGGAGCAGCAATTTTGTTTTCAAATCCAAAGTTGTCCATTTCTTCGTGTGCTTATTTTTGATGTTGTGGCCAACCAAAAAAAAATACTTTGGATCTGAAGAAAAATTTGGGATCCAAAATTTAAATTGGAATGTTTTTTTTTTCGGATCTATCCATGCAATCGAAAAATACCAACACTCTTTCGATTTCTTGTTATTATTTAATAATAATTTCTATAAATAAAATTTCTCGTTTGAGATGGATTCAACAAATGTGTTTATAACAAGTAACGAGAGCTCCCCATTCCCATTTGGCTCATATTATCCGTTTCACAAAAATGTCTTGAAGTGTAACAAGAGCTTTTAATTCCCATAATATGCTTTCCTTTCTCCTCACAATTCTCCTACTAAGTAGAGCTCATCTCGGCCATGGTTGCTACACGTGCATGAAGGGGCAGACTCACATTAGACCAGGAGGGGTCAACTGTCCTCTCTGGATTTTGAATTTTTATGATATTTATCGGTCCCGACCGACTTTAGTTTTCTGAAAAAAATTTTGCCCCTCCTTAAAATTCTTATTTGTAATTCGGATTAAAATTAGAATTAAAATTAAATAAGTTTTTGAATTATAATCGGCAATTAGAATTATAAGTTAGAGCATCATAAATTATAAGTTAAAACATTGTTTTTAATCTAGTACCCAATTAGTTAATGAATTTGAATCTAATTAACTATTTAAATCTGATTCATTAATTATGAATCTGCCTCTACGGAGGGTGTTGTTCCTTTTCAACCACCTATTCAACTTAACGACCAGATGGTGTTACTTGTTTTCCCATTTATTAGATGACCGTTGAAGTAGGAATAACATCCGTTCTTTAACAAGGAACCGATGGGTTTGAGTCTTTGTCCATTATAAATAATGCCGTTAACCTTATAACACTTCTGTTTTAACCGTTGGTGTTGACACATGTTGACAGTTTTTTTTTAAATGTTCCACTCATGTTGTTGATTTGCTAGAAAATAATATTCAACAATCACAATCCCAACAATTAAAACTGTATCAACCATGTCACTAAATAACAAAATACTAGTAGTGAATTATCAAAATATCACAATTACACTTAATTTGTTTGACTAGCATTTGTACACTAATTTACAACTAAATCAAGCATGTTAAAACTCATTTCTAATTTTTTTTTCTAACTAGCTGCTAACTATCCACATCTCAAGAAACACCGATGCATCTCACAGAAACACCGATGCCATTACAAGACATTTCAAGAAACAAGAAACATAATAACTTACTCAAACTGCGCAACTAAGTTACATACCTAGGTATCGATATGAATTCAATTTGATAACGCCGTACTCCTAGGCTAATCTTTGACATTCCTGAGTTTTGAACAAAAAATTTATGCATTTCCTAAATTTGGATGAATATATTATTAGAAAAGTGAAGGAATTTGTCAGGAATTGAAGGCATACCAATGTGATTTGGTACCTATCATAAAAAATAGTAAAATTTTTGCAAAAATTATAAAATTTCATCCCCATGTATATTTTAGTATGGATATCATGTTGAGTGGTTCACATAGACAGTTTGTACTTTGAAAAAAAAAAATATTAAATATGAGGCATGCTGAGGTATGAAAGACATGAGGTGCTAGAACCCTCTTCTTATTTATAAATATGTAAATCTGAGCTATCCAAAATGTGATGTGTTGTCCAGATTATCGATGGTCGTCTCCATATAATGATCATTTTAGACATATTTTATGCTGTTTGGTGAATAAAAGAGTGGGTTTTCACCTATACGGAGACAAAACGAGAGAGAACAGAGGCGACTGTAAGAGAGATTAAGGGGCGGCTGTTTATATACTATAGCGCAACACACCATCTATTTTAATATACAAATAGTTTGTGTATATCAGACTCTAAGTTAATGGGAAATCTGTATAACTCAACACCATCGTTTCTTCATAAATAACATTTTCAATAAGTTCCAATAATTACTAACAATATAGTTCAACAGTTGGTAAACACATGTAAAACCGTCTGTCAAAGTAACCGATAGTGTAGCATTGTCCATTTACACCAACGGTTGCTTTGAATTGAACCATCAGTATTGATCACCAACTTTTTACCATTTTGCCCCTAAATACAAACACCATTGGTTTCTAACAAAAACCGATAGTAATATGGCGATGGTGCTTGCCTTTTTTGTAGTAGGGATGGGTATTGGAGACAAGTATATCCATTAGAATTAACCAAGAAGAAATCAGAATTTACCAAGTCAATGTCAGTTTTCTCTCATTTGGGTCAATATCCTTTTTTTTTTCTTCTGATTATGCGATTAATATATTCATGTATGCTTAAAAGGCATGAAAAAAAAGCAATATTTTTTGCAATATGTCACAAATTTAGGAAAAAAATCACACTATATGATCATCGAATGAATATTACATTTTATTAAAAACACCCAAGCCACATAATTATTGGATACATGAAAACAACATCACATATTTATATTTGACTTATTTGATCAACAAATATACGTCAAAGTGGCACTTCAGGTGTTGAATGAAGTCGTGTGGTGGAATCAAGGCACAAGCGCAGACACTTGAGGTGCTGGTGCAGGTGCAGATGTTGGTGCTAAATTGTTGCATGGTGGCAGTGGGTTCCCACAAAGGCATATATTGTTTGCAAAGTTTGTGGCATCGAATTTCCCCATTGCATTTGCTATATTAGGTATTGAATTTGCTAAATTAGGTATCTCTCCACAGAGGTAATTTGAAGAAAGATCCAAAAACAATAATGGGAAGGTAGAGAAAGATAGTGGAATTGTACCAGACAGGTGGTTGTTATTTAGAATAATGGTTTCGAGATTGGTATTTTTGGATAAATTAGGAATAGAACCAGAGAGAGATGTGTCTTTAATAATGAGGAACTTAAGATTGACAAATTCACTCAAGCAGGATGGAATTGAACCATGAAGCCCTGGAGAATTGTAGATCTCCAAGCCTTCCAGTTCGGTAAAGCCGCAAATGGCATCTGGAAATGGTGCGGAGACAGGTACATTTTCCAGTACAATATAGCTTACACGACCGGTGAAGGTACAATCTATAGATACTGTCGAAATTAGACTGGTGATTTCCTCCCAATTGTTGGTTTCTGACCCACAGAATTCGAAGAGTCTCCCCCATTCATCGAGAACTTTCGGGAAGCCTAGCTGCATCTTCATTTTGAGAAGCAGGAATACATCATCTTGAGAAATAGGTGGAGGTACCCATTCTGTATCTGTGGTGGATATAGGTGTAGGTGCGGGTGCGGGTACGGGTGCTGCATCAAACAGTGAGGGGGCTACAGGCGCATGTGCAGGTGCCAAATCAAATAGTGTGGTGGATACCGGTGCAGGTTCAGGTGCTGAATCAAATAGTGCGGTGGATGCAGGCGAATGTGCTGGTGCAGATGTAGGTGCTGAATTGAAGCAGGGTGGCAGTGGGTTCCCACAAAGACATGTATTGTTCGCAAAACCCACAGGTTTGAATTGCCCCATGTTGCCCCCCTTAGGTATCTTTCCACAGAGATAATTTGAAGAAAGATCCAATAACTGTAAGTTTGGTAAGGTAGAGAGAGATTTTGGAATTGTACCTGACAAGTGGTTGTTTGATAGAGTAATGCCAATTAGATGAACATTTTTGGAAAAACTAGGCAAAGTACCAGAGAGAGACGTCCCGGTTATAACAAGGGATCTCAGATTGACAAGTTTATGAATGCATGAAGGAATCGCACCATGAAGCCCGGTCCAATTATAAATCTCAAGGGATTCTAGTTGGGTTAAGCCGCAGATGGCATTTGGAAAGGGTGCCGAGAAATCTAAGTTTTTGATTGTGAGATTTCTTACACGATTGGTGTCAGTGCATGCTATATATAAGGATTTTGGTGGTTTATAGAATCCAATCCCGCAGTATTCAAATCCTTTGACCCAGTTAAGGAGAATGTCAGGGCTGCCCAATTGCTTCTTCATTTTGAGAAGCACGGTTTCATCATCTTTAGTAGATAACACAGTGGTGGTGCAAGAGAGGAGGAACAACAGAAAGAAAAAGACAGACATTTGTCTATAACTTTTTTTCTTTTCTGGTTTCTTTTGAAAGGTTATGGAAAACTGGCACTGTGAAAGGCATATATATAGTAATCTGGGTAAATTTCAAAACACGTAATGTTTAAAATGAGATGATATGACTTTTAGTAAATTGTGTATTAGTGCATGCACTTACAATTTTTTTTGAGGGTAGCATGCACTTACAATTAAATTACTTTGAATGCTACATTTAGCGTTAATTTGGCTTAAAGGTTTAATGTATTCAGCAAGTTACGTTACATTTTTTCTAATCTGTAATTAACTTGCGGGGTAGATATAAGCATGTGCATATTTCCTTCCAATTTCAATAATTCAAGTATTGATGCAATTATGTGGTTCTATTTAAAAAGAAGGAAAAATAATTTAACAGGTTTTTGTTTTTAAGAAAATTACTAATTTTTAATTTCATGAAAAAAATTATTTTCAAACATTCTAAAACAATTGTAAAAAGTTCCAAAAAATTGTTAAATTTGGTTTCCAAGAACATTTAATATGAACAAGTTCAGATTGACTGTTTGAACTTTGAAAATAAAGATATGAGCGTGAAGGAAAATCGAACCGGACCGGGTGGTTCAACCCGAAAAAACAGTCCCAGGCCCTAATCCTTTTTAGTTCTTTAAAATGACCACTTAGGTAACTGAACCAGACAAAACCGGTTTAGATAGCCCGTTTTCATATATACGCTGAACCGTTTAGCTCTAAAACCCGGTTTTCTGACTTCTATTCATTTTTTGTCTTCTTTCTTCCTTTTTGGATCTACGACCCTGCCTGTGCGTGCTCTTCACCACCTCCTCTATCTCTTACCTCCATTCTTTTCTTGATGCCTAACGCAAAGCGGTCCTGGTACAATCTTGCCCGTTAAGCTCATGTATTGATTAAGTAGTAATAGAGAAGAGTGAAGAGTCACAAATAGAACAAAACAACAGAATAACAAACTTTTATATTCAAACTTAGCTGCCGCAACAGGGGTTCCTTACATGCTTAAAGTAAAACAAAATTAAAAGCTATCATAGGAAATGCTAACTAATAAATACTATTAATGCAATTTTTTTGTAAACCTACAAAGGTTTTAATTCTTATCAAAACCCATGCTTGCATGGTCAAAGCAATAAGAATATTTGATTGTTTCAAGCAGGCCCGGCCCTGGCCCAGGGTACCCAGGGCGACGGCCCCGGGCCCAAAAATCCAGAGGGCCCAAAAAAAAATTTTACTTTGTATATGAATAAAAAGTTGGGCCATCGTTTCTTTCATTGGTGTGTTTTTTTTATCTGGGCTATTATTTTTTAATCTGGGCCATCGAATCAACAGCAAAAAAATAAAGTTGCTTTCCATTGGAAGCTGATGTAAACTATCTCCGCGGAACCCTTTTTCCTTTCTCTGTTTTCACTTTTCCATTCCTTTCTTTCATTTTCTCTTTATTTGTTCTCTTTGATTTATTTCTTATTTTTTTCTTTCCACACGCAAGAGAGAAGACCAATTAGGAAAATGAAGAGGTGAAGCATCCAGTATGGACCACGTGGCCTTAGTGCCACGTTGGTGATTTTTTTTTTGTTAATTTTGTATTTTATATAATTAACCTAATATTTTCAAACTTTGGAAATTAGTCCAAATATCTAATAAGATGTTATAGTTATTACTAAATGTTTAATCCTCTATTGTATCTATTAATTTGAATGACTTTCAAATATTTGAACATTTTAGAATTTCAAATTAACAACATATATTTCGACAAAGAAATTTAATTATCATGTTTTGCTTAATAAAATAACAACATATATTTCAAATTAACAACATATATTTGAAACTTATTGTTTGAAACTTGAAAATGCTTTGACACATGATGAGAACTGTGATATTGATGCACAACGTTTATTTGCAGAATTACAAATATTGCAGGTAATGCTACCAAATATTGAGAGGTATTGGTTTTATGTCCCCCTATTTTGTATGATATGACATATTAATTAAAAAAATTGTTTACATAAAGAGTTCAAAATTTTCTTCCGCCCCGGGCCCCAAAATTCTCAGGACCGGCCCTGGTTTCAAGACTCCTAAAAGATCATGACATTTAATTGTTTCTTAGAAGACCACCCATGTCATTATGGAAGATCAAATTTCAAGTTGTCTATACAATTTCTTGATCGGTCTGGATCCAATGTGGCCATAATTTACGTCCGAATCTAAATCGGACATTTCTTCAGTACGCACCGCGTCAGTGCCTTAACCTCTTCAGCCTCATTTGAGTGGCAATCGCTGATGCTTGAGATGTACCAATGCATCAGTTGTTGTTGCTCGTCCGCCTCGTCAAAATTACAGTCAAAGTTCTAATTCAATTAAACTTTACTGCTTAAAAAAGCAAAAGTAAAGAGAGATAGAATTTACCACCTCCATCACCTTTGTCAATTTTTAGCTGCATGCCAATCCAAATCGGCAAGTTTTTAGGTGAACGGTTGCGAAAGCTAAAACTGCTAATCTGTTATTATGTTCGGCATTGATGTTGTCAAACAACCCCACTAATTTTCTTTTATATATCAAGAAATGAGATCTTCATTTATTTATTATTTTTTTCCTAATTTTCTTACAATTAATCAATGAACACGAGGGATCAAAGGTACACAAGTCCAACAACCTTCTGATTTGTTTACAAATGTTCTGAACTTATAAGGCTTATTACATAAATGTGACATTATTATTCCTCGTCAAAAGGACTTAGACGCAAATATAATACATGCTGATTGCTGGACATTTCTATTATAGGTTATAATTGTTTTAGAATATAAGGAATTGAAACCGTCCAACCAATAAACCGTTGATCCGAAATTTTACTGGATTGTTGTCCAGTCCGGTTCTGATAACATCACATAATACTAACAAAGTTTCTCAAAGATACCCGTATAGTCGCCGAATTATTATTTTTTGACACCCCTTCAAATTATTCTCATATTTGACGAGTTGTACTTTTCCATATTATTCATAAAATTTCTTAAATTTTTAATATATTTTGTACAAATAATAATATTTTGATATATGACCTAAATTATTTTGATTTATATCCATATTAATTCGGATCACGAACTTTAGATCACTCTGACTTATCTCTGAATCTGGAAATGATCTCCTTGTCCATATCCGCTAAAATAAATAATATTTCGTATATGTCAAATATCCATATACTTTAATTCATGTACAAATATCCAATCTGTTTATACCCCCTAAACATACAAACCGCAGTACGTATACTATATATAATCATGCATACATGATATGAAATTTAATTAATAGAAGTTACTGATTAATATGAAAGTTAATCTGCTTTAGGTGCCAAGATTTTTTCAACTGTTGTGATGTGAAGGACCTGATAGGAACTACAGTGACCATTTCCATGGTGGATTAATCACAGGGTACAACCCATATGAATGGCGCAAAGATTTAGTAGTTTCAAAGTCTTGAGTGCTTAATTGTCAATTTAGGGTTTTTGGTCAGTTTGCAGGGTGTTGTTTGTATTTGTGCTAATTTTGGGTATAATGCTTGTTGAACGTCATTTACTGTTGGTGTTAGATAGCTTGGTTTGTGTGTAGGTATATATTTGCTTAATACCACTCTTTTTGGTTGCTAATGCACTTGATACTGGTACCAGAGTGGTGGTACCAGTTGACTTTGTAATGGCCCTTCGGTTTTCTGTATAATGGAAATCGGTGGCTTTGCCACTTCTTTAAAAAAAAATATGAAAGTCAATCAATTTAAGAGCATACTAACATTTAAAGAAAGAATAAATGCAATATATCCTAAGTTACTCAAAGACTAACCTTCGTGGACTTTGACATAATTTCCTTCACAAGCGACCATATTTGCACTCAAAGTAGATCTCTTAAATAAAAAGTAAATGATTAATAAATTTTTAAATTTGGAATGCGTACTAGCTAGAAAGTAAAAGCACGAAACCTAGAGTACTCATAATTAATTACATTAATTGTTTGATAATACTTTCAGCTATAGGATATTAACCGTTGACATATATATTCACCAGTAGGCACATATATAGCTTTGCTTTTCATTAAGATAAAAACTACGTATTTAGTAAATTATTTGAATAAAAAAAATGAGTAGGTAACTTGGTACATTCTAAACCAGGTACAGGATGAGGTACAGGATGTTTTAATAAAAAAAAATTATCTGATGGGAGGCCTCAAATTGGAGAAGAACATGCAGAAACGTCTGTAATTATTTTGATTTTATATGGAGCACTAATGGGCTATCTTAAAGCAAGCGTGTCAAATTAACTGAAAAATAAAGAGAACACAGGACTCCCAAGAAATCTCCCTTCCCACCCGATTTTATTTCTCTGTTTTTCTCGTATAAAATTACACGGCTGCTTCATGCCTATTTATCAATTCATATATTTTGTACGTATATCAGGCTAAACATGGAAACCAATCCTTAGAATTACAAATAATCAGAAAATTATCTATTTCCGGTTTCACTAGATGCATATATGATTGATAAACTTGAATATCTTCTTTCCTCCTTTTGATTAGATACATATCTATTTCGGCTTGGTCCCCAAGTTGTCAGGAACCGAGTGTAATCTTAACAGAATGTTTTGTAAGGCGACCAAAAAAGTCCGAAAAAGTTGCCGAAAAAGTCGCCTTAAGATTACACTCGATTACCGACTTTAGTTTTCTAAAAAAAAAATTGCCCCTCTTTAAAATTCTGATTTGTAATTCGGATTAAATTTAGAATTAAAATTAAAATAAGTTTTTGAATTATAATCGGCAATTAGAATTATAAGTTAGAGCATCATAAATTATAAATTAAAACATTGTTTTTAATCTAGTACCCAATTAGTTAATGAATTTGAATCTAATTAACTATTTAAATCTGATTCACTAATTATGAATCCGCCTCTACGGACGGTGTTGTTCCCTTTCAACCACCTATTCGACTTAACGACCAGATGGTGTTACTTGTTTTCCCATTTATTAGATGACCGTTGAAGTAGGAATAACATCGGTTCTTTAACAAGGAACCGATGGTTTGAGTCTTTGTCCATTATAAATAATGCCGTTAACCTTATAACACTTCTGTTTTAACCGTTGGTGTTGACACATGTTGACAGTTTTTTTTTAAATGTTTCACTCAAGTTGTTGATTTGCTAGAAAATAATATTCAACAATCACAATCCCAACAATTAATAAAACTGTATCAACCATGTCACTAAATAACAAAATACTAATAGTGAATTATCAAAATATCACAATTACACTGAATTTGTTTGACTAGCATTTGTACACTAATTTACAACTATATCAAGCATGTTAAAACTCATTTCTAATTTTTTTTTTCTAACTAGCTGCTAACTATCCACATCTCAAGAAACACTGATGCATCTCACAGAAACACCGATGCCATTACAAGAAATTTCAAGAAACAACAAACAAAATAACTTACTCAAACCGGGCAACTAAGTGACATACCTAGGGATGTTAGGAAAAAATGGACACAAGGACCGAGGCATGGAGACAAACAGGGCGATTCCAGCACCCAGCGGCGGCCATCAATCCTCCACCCACCAACGAGCCTCATCTTGAAGGAGGATGGCAGCAGGTAATATCAAAAAGAAGCAGGAAGTTAAGAGACAAGACCCTCCACCCAATTCTCCACCCAACCCCTGTGCGTTTCTCTTCACAAGTACACCCGGCCATTAACAAAGCTATGAGAGAAAATAGGTGCTTCAGGTGTCTAGACACAGGACATCAGAAAGCACAGTGCCGAAACCTACCCAAGTGCTTTAAATGCCACAGATCAGGCCATTACTCCTCCTCCTGTAAACCCTCTACAAAACCCAGTGGTAACGCACCCAAACAACAAACAGAACCACCAAAGAAATACAAAACCTTTGCTGACTCTGTCAAGGGAACACCACAAATGGAATTAATAGAGGAATTTTGGGATGAGAGGCCTGATGAAGAAGACGTATACCTTACCTCAACCCACATTCTCGACCCCAGTAATGAATTTCTGTTAAACGCGGCCTATGTCTCCATTGAACGGGGACAGCTGACTGCTGAGCTGCCATGGGCGTTCAAGCAAAAATTGGCGCAAACACATGGCGGGCAACCTGAGCACTACAAAGTCTTCAAGATAGACGAGACAGAATTCCTGCTGGTGTGCATCAATGAACAGACCTTGCAGGCGATAATCCGACAAGCACCATACGAAATTCAGCCAGGAAGGGTCAGACTAACCCTTTTCAAGTGGACCCGCACCTCCGGTATGTCCTTCACGCCCAACGCGTATGAGGCCTGGATTAAGTTGATCGGGCTGCCATACCAATTGTGGAATGATGAGAAACTAAGCAAAGTAATTGCGAGGGTCGGAAAAATGAGGTATGCCATGCCTTACGGCCTTCACTCGGGTCAGTTCGAGCATATCACAATCCAATCCAAATTGACACCAAACACCCTAGCAACATCCCTCGATTCCTGCGAGTCAGAATTGGGGACTTCTCAAAGAGAGTTAGAGTTCAGCTGTTAGGTTGGCGACTAGGCCACGACGGCTACTTCCCCCCACCCGTACCACCCAACCAAACCAGACCGTCGCGACTCCGATACACACCGTACCAAGAAGCTCACCGCCGCAGGCCATCCCCACCCACCGACATCTCTGAAGAATCAGGGAACAGCAATGATTCAGGCGGGATTTCGAACTGGGCAACGGGCCCCAAGGTACAGAAACTCAACAAGGAAAAACCGAGGGACCTCAAAAGAAAACAAACAATTCGAGTCAAAACCAAAGCCATTTGGAAACCCAGAACCAGAGCAAGGCAGCGAGAGAAGAGAGCATCCCAAGTTAAGAAGAAACAGTGGGTTGAGGTGTTGAAGAAGACAGCACCAACCCCAACAGCCGCACCGGCATATGGATCAAGGGTGGCAAACACCATGCCAATAGCAACACCAAAGGTAACACAGCTGGTTGTCACACTTAATCTGAAGGAAATTGGAGTTGTGCTTGTGCACTGGGGGACACAAACCATATCCAAAATTATCCTCAAACCGTACTCAGAATTATCATGCTTCAGAGAAATCCTAGGATATAATTGTGCAGGCATCTACTCTAGCTGGAGAGACGTGCTACAGGGGGGAAAATTTAATGTGTTGCAGGGAATAAAAGTGAAGGACAGGTGCATTAAAACTGCACTACAGGAACAGCTGTATCCTCTCCATCAAGAAATTCAAATTATTATGGGCTTAACAATCAGCGGGCCCATAGTAACCGGGCCTCATAACCTGGAAATAAATAAACCCCAGCAGGGATTATTTATCACTGAGGCCCAAAGGGAGATGGAAATAGCGAACCCACCTTTTGATATCTCCAACCTGCCTCCTGGATTTGAGCACGGCCCCTCCTTTGTTCATCCGAATCACCACAGCCCTTCTCCCACCACAGTTCTAAGCGAAGCCCCTCTCACACCACAGCCATTCTCCCACCGCAGCCCTCCTTCCACCGCAGCCCCTCTCTTAGCAGCGAATCACCACACCCCACACATATTGCCCACCCAAACCGGCAGCCAAACCAGCAGCCAGGACCTGCCGCACGTGCCGCCCACCCAAACCAGCAGCCAAACCGGCAGTCAGGAGCAGCCTGTGCCATTCAACCAAACCGACACCACACCTCTCCAGCGCCACACCACACTCCAGTGCCGCACCACTCCTTTTCAATCCGAACCTCCACTCCCACTACCACACCGCACCTTGCCACCGCCACACCGCAGCCAAGACCCAATTCGATGCAGCCCCCGTTTATCAGAAAAGCACAAGGGCCCTTACATAGCCGCAATCGACAAAGCGCGCCGGCTCAAGGACAACCAACAGCTTGCCACACCAATTAGAAGCCCCAAGTCTAGGAAGCAATACAACCGAGCGGACTTCACCTATTTACAGAACTTGGATCCGTTATCCGAGACCCAAGCGGAGCTAGTTGTAGCCGCGGCAGGCATCTTGGTAGATGAGCAGATGGGGGAGAAACTGAGCAAACTGGTCGGTTCTGGGACCGTGGCTTAGGATCAGGGTAGCACCTGAAATCGCAAGTTGGGGAAGCGCAACGGCAGTCACATTTTGGCCTCATGATTAGTGACTCTTTGTCCCAAAAAGGGAATAGTGCCCAATTTCTCACTATAGTGTTAGCAGTATGCTTTTTCTTAGTAGTAGTAGCTATAGTTGTAATTTCCATGTCTCCCTTTGCTGAATGGAGTCAGTGCCATATCAGTAGAAAGGTGAGAGCGGAGTTTAATCTTTTATCTCAATTGAGGGTCTATGTGTACTTGCAAGTGGCAAGGTGTAAGGATCCCAACTTATTGAAAATGAAACTAAGTCTTCCCTGTTACATTATGTGTCTCTTGAGAAGCTCTATGTTCCTAAATGAGCCACAGAACTGTAATGGCAACTTGTATTCAGTTTCACAAAAGAGACCCCAAGGTGCTCAATGAATTATAAAACCACCTACAAATTCATTTCGTGGAATGTCCGAGGGGCTAATCAAAGGGAAAAACGATTGGCCATTCGACAAACGATTATCTTGGAGAATCCAGACATAGTGTGCTTGCAGGAAACGAAAATTTCAGTTATGACTAACCGAATGGCAAAAGAGTTATGTGGCACGAAAATGGCCAGCTTTCAAACTCGAGATGCCGAAGGCACTCGGGGTGGCATTCTTATAGCATGGGATGCAAGAAAATTTCAACTCATCAGCCCAACAGTAAGAACATACTCATTATCACTGTTGTTCAAAAGTCAAGAGGACTCATCTACACTCCTATTTACGGGAGTGTACGGTCCAGCGGTTAGAGCAAACTGAACATCTTTCTTTGAAGAATTGTCCAGTATTAAATCGACCAACAACACACCTTGGATTCTAAGCGGCGACTTCAATGTAACAATGAGACAAGAAGAGAGAAACAATCCTAACTCGGATTGGAGAGGAACACAAGCGTTTGCAAGACTAGTGTCCGACTTAGACCTCTTAAACATCTCACTACAGGGGCGAAAATTCACTTGGTCAAGTGAAAGAGATCATCCATCCATGGCCCAATTAGACAGATTTTTAATCTCGTCAGATTGGAATAATAAATTCCCCAACTCCCAACAACAATCACTACCCAACTCCTCCTCAGACCACTGCCCCATCTTATATACCGCACAAACACAGTTTCAAAAAAGTAACATATTCCGATTCGAGAATTGCTGGCTAAAATTTCAGCAATTAGAAGAAGTGGTTGCACAACAGTGGGACTCACAGGGGGAAGCAAACACACCAGCTCAATTCCAAGCTAAACTCCAAACACTACAGCAAGCAATCAAGGCTTGGGCAACCGAAAAGGTAGGCTCAAACAAGCTACAAATTCAGGTGTGCAGAGACTTTCTTGGATGGATTGACAAAGCTACAGAAACAAGAAATGCAACTGAATTAGAGAAGTTTGTAAAGTGTCATATAAAAAGAAGATATACGGATCTAGCAATTCTAGAAGAGGACATATGGAGGCAAAGGGCAAAATTGCGATGGGAATTACAAGGCGACAAAAATACGAGGTATTTCCACGCGATAGCGTCAAAATCTAAAAGGAGCAACACCATTATGCAAATAGAGTGGAATGGACAGCAATTTTCGGACCAAAAAGCTAAAGCAGCGGCCTTTTTTGAGTTCTACACGGGTCTGATGGGCAAACCCTCAAACCCGACACCACATATCTGTTGGGAGGGGTTGTACGGCCAAGATCAGCAACACCTGCAGGCCCTTCAAGACCCGATAACACTTCAAGAGGTGCAGCAGGTCATACATACATGGCCGAAGAATAAAAGCCCCGGCCCCGACGGCTTTACCGGTGAATTCTACAAGAAATTCCAGCATCTTTTGATCAGAGACATACATGCAGTTCTATACCACATTACATCAACAGGTACCTCACTTCATCCTCTAAACACATCTTACCTCATCCTTATTCCGAAAAAAGCAACTGCCATACACCCGCAAGATTATAGGCCTATTAGCCTAGTTCATGGGATGCAACGAATTTTTTCTAAAATCCTAGCAAATCGGGTACAGCAATACATACCTCGATTAGTTAGTGAAGAACAAACAGGATTTATCAAAAACAGACAAATTGTAGAAGGGTTCATATACGCTCAACAGGCAATCCACAATTCACAAAAGAATAAAATCCCCCTAGCAATATTCAAAGCGGATGTGCATAAGACATTCGATACGATCAGCTGGGAATACTTGACCGAGGTACTTCGAAACCTTCATTTTCCAAGCAAATGGTTACTTTGGGTTGAACACTCGGTATTGCAAGGCACTTCACAAATCCTGGTCAATGGGTTACTAGGGAAGATAATCATACTCAAACGGGGAGTGAGGCAGGGGGACCCGCTGTCACCCTTTCTGTTTATAATTGCCATGGACTTCATTAGTAGATGGGTATCCAGATTAAAATCACTAGGAGCTAGCTATTCGATTGCCCTTTCATGGTATGTCCCCGTGTCTCCTCTATGCGGACGACACGCTATTTTTTCTCAAACCCGAGATGCGACAGATCCAGATACTAAAGATAGTATTGACGGCATTTGAAAACATCTCCGGGTTGGCAGTCAACCTGAATAAATCGGAATTGCTTACAACCGGCACACCTCAAGAAATGGCACAGGAACTAGCCCTAGCAATGGGCTGCAGACTAGGTCAATTCCCATTTACATATCTCAGCCTCCCCCTCTCAAACACA
This sequence comes from Carex parvula, assembly GCA_025461045.1. NCBI lineage: Eukaryota > Viridiplantae > Streptophyta > Magnoliopsida > Poales > Cyperaceae > Carex > Carex parvula. The sequence continues at coordinate 715,836 of JAJGRW010000227.1, read as the reverse complement.
AAATTACCCAAAACTGCCTACTTACCACTGTTGCAGCGATTCAGCAGTAGACTGGAAGGTTGGACAGCGACCACCTTGTCAATAGCCGGTCGATTAACACTACTCAATGCCGTGCTATCGGCGCTACCAACATATTATATGCCATGCCTTAAGCTGCCAGCATGGGTTATCAATGATATCGACAAAATCAGACGACATTTCTTATGGCATGGGGTCACACAACAACGGAAAAAACTCAACCTTGCCAAGTGGGAAATGATTTGCAAACTGAAGAAATTGGGAGGATTAGGGATCATGGACTTAACTGTTTTTAACGATGCAATGTTAGCAAAGTGGTATTGGCAATGGGCAAACCCGGAAAAACGGTTATGGAAGACAATCTTTCATCAGACAAACCATAACCTATGCCCGGTACCCAAATCATATTTTTTCAGCACCACTCTAAAGGAAGTGTACAAATTCATGGATGTATCGATGACAAGAATTGTGGGCAGAGGAGACTCCATCCTATTTTGGAATCATAATTGGGGAATAGGAAAACTGAAATGTGAATTCCAAGTACTTTACACTTATGCTCTCGATCAAGACATTTCGATAGCACAAGTGTTAAGCGCAAGAAGTACAAGGGAACTGTTGGAAATTTCTGAAGGATACAACAATAGAGAGAATAAATTTGCTGCTGAAATTAACTTCTATTGCTTCCTTAATTCGGATACAAAGTACATCTGAATTTATAGCTAAACAAAAACACTAAATCTGAAACATCTAAATTTAGTACCCCACTAACTATCCTCCTATTACAAGCAGTCCCCAAATTAGAATTATACCCCACGTATCCAGCTATTACAAACAGGACCTACATGACTAATTATAGACCCCACTAACTCAACTACATGCCTAAAAATAGAACACAACATGTTGCATCCAGATCTCTAAATCTGGAATATTCAGACTCTAATTTTGTATCAATATTCAACACTCCCCCTTGATACAAAATTGCCAACTCCAAGCTTCAACAGCATCTTCTTCCTCTGAGTCATCATTCCAGATCTTCGTATCCCAATTGTCATCCTCCCATGTCGGTTTCACCTCTTCTATCTGCTCTTTAGCCTCTTCGATAGTAGCTACCTGAGATTGTGACTCGGCTGATTCATCATCCACCGTGGATTCTTCCACATCATTATCAGCCTCCATGACCTCCTCTATGACCTCCTTTTCAACCACCTTGGGCTTTTGCTTCTTTGTCTCATATTTCGGCCTCTCTTTAACCTCAGTTGTACCAGAATTTGTACACTGCCGTCTCATAGCTTCCAATTTTTTCTGCTCCTCCTTTTGTTTCCCAATTAGAAGCTTGCCCTCTAGCATCTTCTTCAATTGCTTCTCATTTTCTTTCTCCTTCTTTCTTGTCTTTGCCTCCTCAGCTGGCAATGCACCATATACCATTTCTTGCACTGACACATTGGTGTTCTTTACTTTCTTCTTGGACTCCACCTTGGTCTCGGTTTCCATCTGCACATGCTTCTCATCAGATTCTGCTTCAGGTTTCGAATCCTGCATGTTAACATCTGCTCCAGCTGTGGCCTCTTTGGGTACTTCATTTAAGTTTGTAGTGGAAACAGGAACTTCAGTTTCCTCCTCTGTGATTGTTGGCTCTTGCTCAGGATTGACTTCTACAATATGTAGTCTCATCAAGAAAAGTCTATTTTCTTCTTTCTCTGCCTCCATCTGTACAGGCTGGTCGAAACATGATTCTGCCATCCTCAGCACTTGTGTATCAGTAATGGTAACCAGATCCCCATCAGAATCCTTGTACTTGATCAGCACATATTTTAATGAAGGAAACCTCTTCGTCACAATATCTCTCAACACCTTGAAACTACATTTTTCTGACATCTGAGCCAGCCGTATATCATGGTTATACACCAGCTTCAACGGCCTCTGACGAATGAGCCCTACATTCTCCACCTTGAGGGCTTTTTCATCAAACAAAAAATTTCTACTCACCATGATTTTGCCACTTTCTGGACTGCTGCCACCATTTTCTTTTATGTGCACTCCTACTGTGCCCTTGCTGCTTGCGTTAATCTTGCTTTCGGTGTATGCCATGAAGAGTGACGGTTGCTCCTTTTCTTCTACAGCATAGCTTGCTTGATTCTCCTCCCTTTGCTTCTTGTAGCACTCGGATTGGTAGTGCCCAAACTTATTGCAATAATAGCACTGTACATCTTTCCTTTGCAATCTGTTGGACTGCTGGAACTGCTGGAATTGTTGCTGATTCTGTTGGTACCTTTGCTGGAATTGAGGTGGAAACTTACTGCTCGTGGTTCTACCTCGAGTTGACTCCCCCTTCGTGTAAAATAACCTTTCATCGCCTTTCTCCTCTGATCTAGACATCCTCACTTCATGGGTCTGCAGTGATCCCATCAATTCATCAAATGTATAGGTCGAAAGATCTTTTGATTCTTCAATCGCTGCCACAACGTGATCAAATTTCGGTGGTAGACTCCTTAACACCTTCCCCACCACCGTCTTCTCTTCCATGGTGTCTCCAAATGCTCGAATTTGATTGACCACCTCTTGTACTCTTGAGAGGAAAATTTGCACAGATTCCTCCTTGTTCATCTGCAATGTTTCAAAGTCCCTGCGTAGGCCTTGAAGTTTGATTGCCATGACTCGAGTACTCCCTTGAAATGCTGTTTTCAGGGTTGTCCATGCCTCCTTTGCGTTTGTGGCTGCTGCAATTTCGAGAAGATAGTGTCATGCACTGCTTGTTGGATGAAGAATAGCGCCTTTGCATCTTTTTCTGATTTTCTTGCGGATTAGGATCTGGACTAGGAACTCCATTTGCTATCAAGTCCCATAGACCATGTGACTTGAACAAGGTCGACATCTTGATACTCCAAAACTCATAATTCTCGCCTTTGAAGAGAGGATTGCTAGTTGCGTCACATTCACCAAGCTGCTGCTGTTTTCTGCCATTGAAAACGCCCCAATTCTTCAAGGTTGCACAACAATCAACTCTACCACCAATTGCAACTTTATTCTACCTTCAATTGCTTGCCCACCGAACCTTCGGCTCTGATACCACTTTGTTGGAAATTTCTGAAGGATACAACAATAGAGAGAATAAATTTGCTGCTGAAATTAACTTCTATTGCTTCCTTAATTCGGATACAAAGTACATCTGAATTTATAGCTAAACAAAAACACTAAATCTGAAACATCTAAATTTAGTACCCCACTAACTATCCTCCTATTACAAGCAGTCCCCAAATTAGAATTATACCCCACGTATCAGCTATTACAAACAGGACCTACATGACTAATTATAGACCCCACTAACTCAACTACATGCCTAAAAATAGAACACAACATGTTGCATCCAGATCTCTAAATCTGGAATATTCAGACTCTAATTTGTATCAATATTCAACAGGAACTGTTTAGAGAAGTGTTATCTCTAGAAGCAGCAGAGCAGCTCATACAATTAAACAGCAAGTTGAACCAGCAGGCCATAACCATCAACAACAACCCCGATGAAGCACGCTGGAAATGGACCTCATCCGAGCAATTTAGTGTCAGCTCATACTACCAAGCTTTCAAACACGCCCCGACCTTTAATACTAAGATAAGCAAGGTCTGGAAAACCAAAGCACCGCCTAGAATGCAAGTTTTCTCATGGCTAATGATGCAAAACAAGATCCTAACAATAGATAACCTAATGAAACGAGGATGGAACATGGTTAACAGATGCATTATGTGTAAGGTGCAGCTAGAAACGGTACCACATCTCTTTGAGGAATGCACAGTGACAAGGAACTATACCATCGGCTATCTACTATTTTGAAGATACATTTACCAACCCGACAGGCAAGGAAGGCACTGATCGGTACAGCGCTAAGCAAAGAACAAAGACTGCTACTACAGATTACACAATTCGTTATTTGGAGAGAGAGATGTTTAGAACCTTCACCGACAACTCCAATAATAACGAAGAACTCATACAGCAAGTGCGGGATCAGTGGCATAGCAGCTGCAGCCATCAGACTCATATACTGGCATGAACACACCAGTATACAGTATATCGGCATAAAAGTATCAGTGTGCTGCCACTTTCGCTAGTCACTGTTCCTCATGCAAAAATTAATGATACAGGAAGAAGAGGGTCTACCAATGCATCTCATATCTTTTTCCTCTTATTTTTACTCACTTTTCCACATTTACCCTTTACTACTTAGTTTTGTTTGCTTTTCTACTGCAGGCTCAAATATATTGAGCCCATTGTATCTTTACTTTTCAATTGAGATATACATCTCATGTAACTCTATTGCTTAATGAAATGAGGGCTTGACCCTTATTTTTCCTCAAAAAAAAAAAGTTACATACCTAGGTATTGAAATGAATTCAATTGATAATGCCGTACTCCTAGGCTAATCTTTGACATTCCTGAGTTTTGAACAACAAATTTATGAATTTCCTATATTTGGATGAATATATTATGAGAAAAGTGAAGGAATTTGTCAGGAATTGAAGACCTACCAATGTGATTTTGTACCTATCTTAAAAAATAGTAAAAAAATTTCAAAAATTATAAAATTTCATCCCCATGTATATTTTAGTATGGATATCATGTTGAGTGGTTCACATAGAGAGTTTGTACTTTGAACAAAAAATATTAAACATGAGGCATGCTGAGGTATGAAAGACATGAGGTGCTGGAACCCTCCTCTTACTTAATTTAAAATATGTAAATCTGAGCTATCCAAAATGTGATGTGTTGTCCAGTTTATCAATGGTCGTCTCCCTATAATGACCATTTTAGACATATTTTATGGAATGATTCATGCTGTTTGCTGAATAAAAGAGTGGGTTTTCACCTATACGGAGACAAAACGAGAGAGAACAGAGGCGGCTGTTTATATACTATAGCGCAACACACCATCTGTTTTAATATACAAATAGTTGGTGTATATCAGACTCTAAGTTAATGCGAAATCTGTGTAACTCAACACCATCGGTTCATCATAAATAACATTTTCAATGAGTTCCAATAATTACTAACGTTAACGCTTCAAAACGATATAGTTCAACAGTTGGTAAATACATGTAAAACTGTCTATCAAAGTAACCGATCGTGTAGCATTGTCCATTTACACCAACGGTTGCTTTGAACTGAACCATCAGTATTGATCATCAACTTTTTACCATTTTGCCCCTAAATACAAACACCATTGGTTTCTAACAAAAACCAATAGTAATATGGCGATGGTGCTTGCCTTTTTTTGTAGTAGGGATGGGTATTGGAGACAAGTATATCTATTAGAATTAATCAAGAGGAAATCAGAATTTACCAAGTCAATGTCAGTTTTCTATCATTTGGGTCATTATCCTTTTTTTTCTTTTGATTATTCGATTAATATATTCATGTATACTTAAAAGGCATGAAAAAGTAGCAACTATATGTCACAAATTTAGGGAAAAAATCACACTATGATCATCGAATGAATATTATATTTTATTAAAAACACCCAAGTCACATAATTATTGGATACATCAAAACAACATCACATATGGATATTTGACTTATTTGATCAAGAAATATACGTCAAAGTGGCACTTCAGGTGTTGAATGAAGTCGTGTGGTGGAATCAAGGCACAGGCGCAAACACTTGAGGTGCTGGTGCAGGTGCAGATGTTGGTGCTAAATTGTTGCATGGTGGCAGTGGGTTCCCACAAAGGCATATATTGTTCGCAAATTTTGTGGCATCGAATTTCGCCATCGAATTTGCTAAATTAGGTATCTCTCCACAGAGGTAATTTGAAGAAAGATCCAAATACCATAATGGGAAGGTAGAGAAAGATAGTGGAATTGTACCAGACAGGTGGTTGTTATTTAGCATAATGGTTTCGAGATTGGTATTTTTGGATAAATTAGGAATGGAACCAGAGAGAGATGTGTTTGTAATCATGAGGAACTTAAGATTGACAAAGTCACTCAAGCAGGATGGAATCGATGTTGAAAGTTGATCCAAAATTAGCTCTCTCTATTTAGAATTCTGCTGTAGTTGTTTTTAGAAGCATGAATGTGTGTTAGTGGATTAGTGGGTCTCTAAATATAGGTGTGTCTGTAGTAGGATTAGTGGGTTCTATAATTAGTCATGTAGTAGCAGGATAGGTGCAGGTATTCTATTTTGGGGACTGTTTGTAATAGCAGAACAAGGTAGTAGGGTACTAAATTTGGATGATCCAAATTTAGGTGTTGTAGGGCTATAAATTCAGCATGTTGTAATAGAATTAATTAAGAAGTGAAGTTGAATTATTTGTGTCAATCCTTCTTCCTCTGTTTACTCTTCCAACAAAGTGGTATCAGAGCCAAGTTGATCAACTTTGGGGCGTTTTCATGGCAGAGAAAACGGCAGCACCATTGTGAATGTCATGCAACCAGCAATTCCGCTGTTCAAAGGCGAGAATTATGAGTTTTGGAGTATCAAGATGTCAACCTTGTTCAAGTCACATGGTCTATGGGACTTGATAGCAAATGGAGTTCCTGATCCAGATCCTAATCCACAAGAGAATCAGAAGAGAGATGCACGAGCATTGTTTTTCATCCAACAAGCAGTGCATGACACCATCTTCTCGAAAATCGCAGCAGCCGCTAACGCAAAGGAGGCTTGGATAACCCTGAAAACAGCATTTCAAGGGAGTACTCGAGTCATGGCAATCAAACTTCAAGGCCTACGCAGGGACTTTGAAACATTGCAGATGAACAAGGAAGAATCAGTCCAAATTTTCCTTTCAAGAGTACAAGAGGTGGTCAATCAAATCCGAGCATTTGGAGACACCATGGAGGAGAAGACGGTGGTGGCAAAGGTGTTGAGAAGCCTAACACCCAAGTTTGATCATGTGGTAGCAGCAATCGAAGAGTCCAAAGATCTAGCAACCTACACCTTTGATGAACTCATGGGGTCACTGCAGACTCATGAAGCAAGGATGTCAAAGGCTGAAGATAAAGGCGACGACAAGGCATTTTACATGAAGGGGGAGTCATCAAGAGGCAGATCTAATGGCTACCCAAGAGGCCGAGGCAGAGGAAGAAACAATTCCAGCAGAGGCAGCCACAATCCCAGCAGAGGACGGGCTAATTCCAGCAGAGGAGGTAGAAGCAATCAAGCAAATTCATACGACGATTCCAAGAGGGATGTTCAATGCTATTATTGCAACAAGTATGGGCACTACCAAGCAGAATGCTACAAGAAGCAAAGAGAAGAGAGTCAAGCAAATTATATAGAAGAGGAGGATACGCAACCAACTCTCTTCATGGCCAGCAGCGCGGTTGACAAAGTTGATGCAAGCAGCATCTGGTTTCTCGATAGCGGGTGTTCAAATCACATGTCCGGATTCAAGCAGTTGTTTGAAGACTTGGGTGAAACATGCAAGTTGGAAGTAGAGCAAGAGCATGGCAGCATCTTTGTCTCTCAAAGAAAGTATGAAAAGGATTTGCTAAAGAAGTTTGGTATGCATAGTTGCAAGGCAGCAAATACATCCATGAACAACAATGAGAAGTTAGCAAGAGATGATGGTACAGGTTTTTGTGATGAACCCAAGTTCAGAAGCCTAGTTGGAGGCTTGATTTACTTAACCCATACACGACCAGATATATCCTATGCAGTTGGAGTGATATCTAGGTACATGCACAATCCAACCAAGCATGACTTTGGAGCAGCAAAGAGAGTATTGAAGTACATCTCGGATACAACTGATTTCGGACTTTGGTATGACAACACAAATTCCTTTGAGCTAGTTGGCTATAGTGACAGCAATTGGGCAGGGTGTTCTGAAGATAGAAGAAGCACCTCAGGTCACATTTTCTCCCTTGGATCCAGTGCAATAAGTTGGAACTCAAAGAAGCAAGCAACAGTAGCGCTCTCATCCTCAGAAGCTGAGTACATTGCAATCAATTCAGCAGCTTGTCAAGCAGTTTGGCTTAGAAGAATACTTGAAGATGTTGGACAGGTGCAGCAGCAACCTACACGAATTTTCTGTGACAATCAATCAGCCATAGCAATGTCAAAGAACCCGGTGTTCCATGGAAGGTCAAAGCACATCGACATTCGACTTCATTTCATCAGAGATCTAGTGGCAGAGAAGATAGTTGAGCTAAAGTTTGTTACTTCAGAAAATCAGAAGGCAGATATTCTAACCAAGGAGTTGGCACTAAGCACATTTGAAAATTTGCGAAAGAAGCTTGGAGTAACCAATTTTGAATCAAGGGGGAGTGTTGAAAGTTGATCCAAAATTAGCTCTCTCTATTTAGAATTCTGCTGTAGTTGTTTTTAGAAGCATGAATGTGTGTTAGTGGATTAGTGGGTCTCTAAATATAGGTGTGTCTGTAGTAGGATTAGTGGGTTCTATAATTAGTCATGTAGTAGCAGGATAGGTGCAGGTATTCTATTTTGGGGACTGTTTGTAATAGCAGAACAAGGTAGTGGGGTACTAAATTTGGATGATCCAAATTTAGGTGTTGTAGGGCTATAAATTCAGCATGTTGTAATAGAATTAATTAAGAAGTGAAGTTGAATTATTTGTGTCAATCCTTCTTCCTCTGTTTACTCTTCCAACAATCGAACCATGAAGCCCTGGAGAATTATAGATCTCCAGGGATTCTAGTTCGGTAAAGCCGCAAATGGCGTCTGGAAAGGGTGCGGAGACAGGTAAGTTTTTTAGTACGATATAGCTTACACGACTGGTGAAGGTACAATATATAGCTACTTTCGAATTGTGCCCATCGTAGATTTCGGACCCACAGAATTCGAAGCCTCTCACCCAGTCATTGAGAATTTTAGGGAAGCCTAGTTCCTTCTTCATTTCAAGAAGCAAGAATTCATCATCTTGAGAAATAGGTGGAGGTACCCATTCTAAAGGTGTGTCTGATATAGGTGTAGGTGCGGGTGCGGGTGCGGGTGCTGCATCAAACAGTGAGGTGGATACAGGCGCATGTGCAGGTGCCAAATCAAATAGTGTGGTGGATACCGGTGCAGGTTCAGGTGCTGAATTAAATAATGTGGTGGATGCAGGCGAATGTGCTGGTGCAGATGTAGGTGCTGAATTGAAGCAGGGTGGCAGTGGCTTCCCACAAAGACATGTATTGTTCGCAAAAGCCACAGGTTTGAATTGCCCCATGTTGCCCCCCTTAGGTATCTTTCCACAGAGATAATTTGAAGAAAGATCCAATAACTGTAAGTTTGGTAAGGTAGAGAGAGATTTTGGAATTGTACCTGACAAGTGGTTGTTTGATAGAGTAATGCCAATTAGATGAACATTTTTGGAAAACTTAGGCAAAGTACCAGAGAGAGACGTCCCGGTTATAACAAGGGATCTAAGATTGACAAGTTTATGAATGCATGAAGGAATCGGACCATGAAGCCCGGTCCAATTATGGATCTCAAGGGATTCTAGTTCGGTTAAGCCGCAGATGGCATTTGGAAAGGGTACCGAGAAATCTAAGTTTTTGATTGTGAGATTTCTTACACGATTGGTGTCGGTGCATGCTATATATAAGGATTTTGGTGGTTTATAGAATCCAATCCCGCAGTATTCAAATCCTTTGACCCAGTTAAGGAGAATGTCAGGGCTGCCCAATTGCTTCTTCATTTTGAGAAGCACGGTTTCATCATCTTTAGTAGATAACACAGTGGTGGTGCAAGAGAGGAGGAACAACAGAAAGAAAAAGACAGACATTTGTCTATAACTATATTTTTTTTTTCTTTTCTGGTTTCTTTTGAAAGGTTATGGAAAACTGGCACTGTGAAAGGCATATATATAGTAATCAGGATAAATTTCAAAACACGTAATGTTTAAAATGAGATGATATGACTTTTAGTAAATTGTGTATTAGTGCATGCACTTACAATTAAATTTCTTTGAATGCTACAATTAGCGTTAATTTGGCTTAAAGGTTTAATGTATTCAGCAAGTTACGTTACATTTTTTCTAATCTGTAATTAACTTGCGGGGTAGATATAAGCATGTGCATATTTCCTTCCAATTTCTATAATTCAAGTATTGATGCAATTATGTGGTTCTATTTAAAAAGAAGGAAAAATAATTTAACAGGTTTTTGTTTTAAAAAAATTTACTAATTTTTTATTTCATGAAAAAAATTATTTTCAAACATTCTAAAACAATTGTAAAAAAGTTCCAAAAAATTGTTAAATTTGGTTTCCAAGAACATTTTAATATGAACAGGTTCAGATTGACTATTTGAACTTTGAAAATAAAGATATGAGCATGAAGGAAAACGGTCTCTTGACTTCCCAAAGCATGATAGCCCAACTAAATAGCCAAAGCATGATATATACCACGCGCATACGTAAAATAATATCCGTAAAAGGAGTGTTATTAAAATCGAACCGGACCGGGTGGTTCAACCCGAAAAAACCGGTCCCAGGCCCTAATCCTTTTTAGTTCTTTAAAATGACCACTTAGGTAACTGAACCAGACAAAACCGGTTTAGATAGCCCGTTTTCATATATACGCTGAACCGTTTAGCTCTAAAACCCGGTTTTCTGACTTCTATTCATTTTTTGTCTTCTTTCTTCCTTTTTGGATCTGCGACCCTGCCTGTGCGCGCTCTTCACCACCTCCTCTATCTCTTACCTCCATTCCTTTCTTGGTGCCTGATGCAAAGCGGTCCTGGTACGATCTTGCCCGTTAAGCTTATGTATCGATTAAGTAGTAATACAGAAGAGTGAAGAGTCACAAATAGAACAAAACAACAGAATAACAAACTTTTCTATTCAAACTTCGCTGCCCCAACAGGGGTTCCTTACATATTTAAAGTAAAACAAAATTAAAAGCTATCATAGGAAATGTTAACTAATAAATACTATTAATGCTAATTTTTTGTAAACCAACAAAGTTTTTAATTCTTATCAAAACCCATGCTTGCATGGTCAAAGCATTAAGAATATTTGATTGTTTCAAGACTCTACTAGAAGACCATGACATTTAATTGTTTCTTAGAAAACTGCCCATGTCATTATGGAAGATCAAATTTCAAGTTGTCTATACAATTTCTTGATCGGTCTGGATCCAATGTGGCCATAATTTACGTCCGAATCTAAATCGGACATTTCTTCAGTACGCACCGCAGCAGTGCCTTACCTCTTCGGCCTCGTCTGAGTGGCAATCGCTGATGCTTGAGATGTACCAATGCATCAGTTGTTGTTGCTCGTCCGCCTCGTCAAAATTACATTCAAAGTTCTAATTCAATTAAACTTTACTGCTCGTCCGCCTCCATCACCTTTGTCAATTTTTAGCTGCATGCCAAATTTTCTTACAATTAATCAATGCACATGAGGGATCAAAGGTACACAAGTTCAGCAAGCTTGAAGCTTTGTTCCTTGTTACTTTATTGAAGCATATTTTGGATCGAACTTTCTAGCCAGCAACCTTCTGATTTGTTTACAAATTTTCTGAACTTATAAGGCTTATTACAAAAATTTGACATTATTATTCCTCGTCAAAAGGACTTAGACGCAAATATAATACATGCTGATTGCTGGACATTTCTATTATAGGTTATAATTGGTTTAAAATATAAGGAATTGAACCGGTCCAACCAATATACCGTTGATCCCAAGTTTTACTGGATTGTTGTCCAGTCCGGTTCTGATAACATCGCATAATAGTAACAAAGTTTCTCAAAGATACCCGTATAGTCACCGAATTATTATTTCTTAAATTTTTTATATATTTTGTACAAATAATAATATTTTAATATAAGACTTAAATTATTTTGATTTATATCCATATTAATTCGGATCACGAACCTTAGATCACTCTGACTTATCTCTGAATCTGGAAATGATGTCCTTGTCCATATCCGCTAAAATAAAATAATATTTCGTATATGTCAAATATCCATATACATTAATTCATGTACAAATACCCAATCTGTTTATACCCCCTAAACATACAAACCGCAGTACGTATACTATATATAATCATGCATACATGATATGAAATTTAATTAATAGAAGTTACTGATTAATATGAAAGTTAATCTGCTTTAGGTGCCAAGATATTATCAACTGTTGTGATGTGAAGGACCTGATAGGAACTACAGTGACCATTTCCATGGTGGATTAATCACAGGGTACAACCCATATGAATGGCGCAAAGATTTAGTAGTTTCAAAGTCTTGAGTGCTTAATTGTCAATTTAGGGTTTTTGGTCAGTTTGCAGGGTGTTGTTTGTATTTGTGCTAATTTTGGGTATAATGTTTGTTGAACTTCGTTTACTGTTGGTGTTAGATAGCTTGGTTTGTGTGTAGGTATATATTTGCTTAATACCACTCATTTTAGTTGCTAATGCACTTGATACTGGTACCAGAGTGGTGGTACCAGTTGACTTTGTAATGACTCTTCGGTTTTCTGTATAATGGAAACCGGTGGCTTTGCCACTTCTTTCAAAAAAAAATATGAAAGTTAATCAATTTAAGAGCATACTAACATTTAAAGAATGAATAAATGCAATATATCCTAAGTTTACTCAAAGACTAATTAACCTTCGTGGACTTTGACATAATTTTCTTCACAAGCGACCGTATTTGCACTCAAAGTAGATCTCTTAAATATTAGAAAAGTAAATAATTAATAAGTTTTAAATTTGGAATGCGTACTAGCTAGAAAGTAAAAGCATGAAACCTAGAGTACTCATAATTAAATAAATTGTTTGATAATACTTTTAGCTATAGGATATTAACCGTCGACATATATATTCACCAGTAGCCACATATAGCTTTGTTTTTCATTAAGATAAAAACTACGTACTTAGTACATTATTTGAATGAAAAAAATGAGTAGGTAACTTGGTACATTCTAAACCAGGTACAGGATGAGGTACAGGATGTTTTAATAAAAAAAAATTATCTAATGAGAGGCCTCAAATTGGAGAAGAACATGCAGAAACGTCTGAAATACATATGCTATTAATTTGGTCTTTAATTATTTTTGATATTATATGGAGCATTAATGGGCTATCTTAAAGCAAGCGTTAGTGGATTTCTTGAAAGATGGGATGAGTAATTAAGGACGAAAGCTTAACAGAGCCATTATCCATCCATCCATCAATTAATTAGTTAAGATCAATGTCCCCAAGAAGTGCACTGTTGTGGATCCCCGACATCATATTTCGCTCTTTGGGAAAAAAGCGATTCCCCAAGCAACAAACCCTACAGCCGCCAGACAAGTATCCTCTCCATTACTGTAAAACGATTCCCTTCACTTTACGTTTTGAGATTAACTCCCAACCGCTTTGGGATTCGAGATGAGAGGGGACATGATTAGTGGGCTTTGAGATTCGTGCCAAGTTAAAAAGAACGGTCCAGATCAAGTAATTGTAAAAGATTCCCTATTACAGTACCGGGGAAGATCTGAATTCACAGCCGCCAGCCCCCCTCCCCCCCCACCCCAACCCACCACTCAGACATTCGTCTGTCCATCCATCCTCTCTACTACTTTTAGGTCTCATCTCCTATACATCATTAAGCGGAGAGGAGACCGAGCTGAGCGGAGTCAAGAACACGGTACCATCAGAGCTCGGAGCGTAGAGTCTCCATCTCGATCGAAGTACGACAGTGAGTAGATCCGATCGTTGGAGCGCGACGGCAGTTGGAACAGGGGATCCGGTCGTGGAACGTAATGGGATTAATGGGATTAAGGTTGGAACAGCGCGACGGCGGTTGGAACAGCGGATTCGCAACGAGGAGCACTGGTGCTTGTGTGAGCCTTATTTTTAGCTGCTCAAAAGCATTTTGAGCTTCCTTGGTCCATGTAAAAGTCTTGTTTTTTAGTAACTCGGTGATTGGCGAGGTGATGGTGCTAAACCCTTGTATAAACCTCATGTAAAAACCTACGAGACCGAGAAAAGAGCGAACCTCGCTAATGGTGGTCGGACTTGGCCAACTTTGGATGGCGCGCATTTTATCTTCATCGGGACTAATTCCCTGAGCCGAGATGACAAAGCCCAAGAAAATGAGAGTCGAGGCCATCCATTAGCACTTCTTTGGATTGGCAAACAGCTGGTTGGCTCGAAATGTCTCAAGTACTTCACGTAGATGGTGGATGTGATCAATTTTGGTCTGACTATAGATGAGGATGTCATCGAAATAAATCACCACAAATTTGTTAAGGAAAGGTCGAAGAACCTGATTCATTACTCACATGAAAGTGCTTGGCACATTCGAGAGGCCGAATGGCATAACAATCCACTCGAAAAGACCCTCCTTGGTCTTGAAAGCTGTTTTCTACTCATCACCCGGCTTAATGCGGATTTGGTGGTAACCACTTTTTAAATCTATTTTTGAGAAGATAGTCGCACCGCTTAATTGATCAAGCATGTCTTCGAGGCGCGGGATGGGGAACTGGTATTTGATAGTGATCCAGTTAATGGCACGGCTATCGACACATATTTTGAATGTCTCATCCTTCTTAGGAACTAGTAATGCGGGAACTGCACACGGACTTATGCTCTCTCGCGCAAAGCCCTTGTCGAGAAGTTCTTGGACTTGTCAACGAAGCTCATCATGTTGTTCCGGCGACAACAGATAGTGTGCTTTGTTCGGTAGACTTGCACCGGGCACCAAGTCAATTTGGTGTTGAATATCTCACAATGGTGGCAGTCCATTCGGCAACTCACTTAAGACATCTTCATAGGCGGCTAAGATTGACTCTGTTAATCCATGGTGCTTGCCATTTTGCTCGAGTTCGACAAATGTGGTCGATGCAATAATCAAGCATATGCCCTCTTCTTCTATGTCTTGCTCGAATTCTTCCGTTGGCATGCAAAACACCGTCTTTTTCACATTCGGAAAGTCCTTTTGAATTGGCAAGATATGTATCTTCTTTTCTCCTATTTGCATGGTATAAATATGCTTTCGGCCATCATATACGGGATGGTTGTCGAATTGCCAAGGTCAGCCCAATATGAGATGCGAAATTGGTACCACGTCTGCTCGAATAGTGTTTGAGTAGTGTGTCCAATAGAAAACTCAAATTGACACTGTTGGTTGACCATGATTTCGGCATCCTTGTTGACCCAGCCGAGTTTGTATGGGTGTGGGTGCACTGAGGTCGGCAGATTGAGCTTTTCGACGGCTTCCTCAGAGATTATGTTCTCCTAGCTTCCAGAGTCGATAATGGTATTACACTTCTTCCCACTTATCGAACAGTGAGTTTTAAAGATGTCGTGCTGCTTCCAGTTCTCCTTTGTCGGCGAAGGTAGGCACAATCACCTAGTGACTAAGCTTTCCCCAAAAACATCATCGGTGTTACCCTCGTAAACTTCCTCTTCATATAAATCATCTTCCTCCTCGAAGTTTTCATCCTGCTTGGCAGCATACTGTACTCGAGCTTTGGGGCACTCGTTGGCGTAGTGGCCAAGTTCATGACACCTATGACACCGAATATTGGCCTTTTGGTTGTTCTGTGGCTGAGGGTTGATTGGGTTTGTTAGAAAGTGCGGTTTTGTGAGGCAGATGGATTGTTGTTTGGTTTAACAAGTGGTTGATTTGAATTTAGTGGCGTTTCGGGTTGAGTACGGTTCGGTGAATTGGTGTTCCTCGGGACGAAATTGCGAGCACGAGTTTGTTGTTGTTGCAACACTTTCACTTTGTATTGGGCCTCGAAGACATTGTGGAAAGTGTGTACAACGAGTGCATCTTGGATGGAGTTGCGAAGCCCGTGAAGATACCGAGCAACTCGCTGGTCCTCTGTCTCATTCAACTAGTTTCGAGCTTCCAATTTATAGAACTCGAGAATGTACTCGTCCACACTCCTTGAGAAAGGATTTGAAACTGCTGGTATAAAGTCTGCCAATAGTTCAGCGGTAAAAATTCACGGTTCATCTCGCGGTTGAGCTCATTCCAATCATTCAGAGGTGGAAGGTTGTCGAGATAGCGACGTGTTTGAAGTTTTGCCACCATGCTGTGACCCATTTCTCGGGCGGAACATCTTTCAATTCGAAGACCTCTTCTACGGTATTTGTCCAATCAAGAAACTCCTCAGGTTTAAGAGTTCCCGAGAAATCCAAAATCTCTACTCGAAGACCACCATCCCAATTTTGATCCCGCTCACGAATCGGAGGATTTTGGTCTCGGTTTTGTTGCCTTTCTTCTTCTCGGTTGTTTTTCGGATTTAATTGTTACATAAGTGTGGTGATAAGTTGGGTTTGATTGTTGTCCATTCGCTCGAGTAGCGCTGTTTGGTTCTGCTACATCCGTTCAAGGATGACGATAAGGTTTGGGTCGGCCATTGTCGAATTTGGTGGTTGTCGAACTTGGTTGTCGGGGATACAACTTCACACAAGCGCGAAGGTGGTTGTTGAACTTGCTCTGATACCACTTGACGTAATCTCGGTCCCGAATCTCGACTCCGCTAGTGACGGGTCTCTAAAACAGTTTAGTGAAATTAGAAACAAAGAGTGCTAAGTAGCAAAGGCGAGATTGTATCTCTCTCAGAAAATATATTGATCCAAAAGTTGCTCTTCTCTTACAAAAGTTCTTATTTTATAGGCCATAAGGAGTAATTAATTTGCAACATATAAATGGACAAACATAAATGACTACTTAGGAAATGTAAACATATAAATAAACAAACATAAAAAATTATCTAGAAAATGCAAACAACTATTAATATTATCTAGAAAATATAAATGGTCAATCTTAAAAGTAGGTCATTCTTTAATAGCAAATGCATGTTTCTCAAAGCAAATCTGAATGGAAGATGCACATTTCTCAAAGCGAATCTGAATCCGAGTTCGAGTTCGATAATGACTCTGAGTCTCAAAGTGAGCCTGAATCCGAATCCGAGTTTAACTCGGGTTGGTTCTCGTCAGCGTGGAATTCAGCAACCAAATGTATTTTTTTTTTTTCAAACATTGACTTTGCAGTTGATATTATACATTATATCAATAGTGAAGATGAAAGTGACACATGAACAGCTGGCAGTACAGATGCAATCTGAACTCGATTAAATTGAATAAACAAATAGAGGGAGCAGATCTCGAGATCTGCCATTTGGTTGAATAATGATTTAAATACAAATGAACAGTTGGCAGTGCGCCTTGAACTAAAGTACCCCAAATTCTGAGTTTGATCTGGACAGTTTGAGATGGAATCCACGGAGCTCCTTTACTATGTGCCTAAGCCGATCGGACGGTCGGGATACAAACTCAAATTTTGAGATACTTTAGGTGATATGAATTCTTCCGGTGGTGACAAGAGTACTCCACACCTTAACACAAGGTCATGACTCACGAGCAGTTAATTAGAAAGAATAAAAGATTAATATAACCAACAATAAAATGGTATAACAAATTTGAGTTTATGAAGGTTTTAACCACAAACTGATATAGATTCGATGAAAATTAAACCATGAAGCAATTCCAAATAAACTAGTTGAGCACTGAGTTCTCATAATGGTATAAAAAGTATAAACCTCCCAGAAAATAATATAAACTAAACATAAGAAAAGTGTTACAAAAGTGTGAAGAGATGATTACAAAGAGACACTTTTGAATGTGCAAAACAATTACAATTTGATTTGTTTCAAATTAGATATAAAAAAAAATCCATAGAAATTACATAATATGAAATTGAAGGTTTCTCCAATCGAACAGGGACTGGGAAAAAAACAATTCGTAACCAAAAGAAATTCAATAGTCATCCTCCAATGCTTTGTTACCTTTTTCTTCGGCAACAAAACACAATAAATTGTTTGTTTGTTGGGTGCGGATATTAACAGCGCCATTTTTACTTGGCGCACCGCAAAAGTCACAAGTAAAAGAGTATGATGTATCAGAACTGTGTTATAAACATTGCATAGAGATAACAGTAAACTTAGAATTGCCAAGGAAAAAGATCCAATTATTAACGAGAAGTTACAAAACATACCAGAATCTAACATATAAACAGCAACCTGAACAAGCAATAGAGGATTTTCCAGTTTTCCAAAAACACAAACCATGCAACCAACTAAACGAACATTTTACACCCGCCATACGACTATACACAAGTTCTCCCCCATTGTTAACCCTGAACCCAGAAAATAAAAAAGAGAGAATGATATTACCATATTACCCCCATCTTACCACATCCAAATTCAGAAATAGAGTTGTCTGCACTGTGCAACAGTTCCCTCCTGAGGGCAATACGGGCATTTGAACGCACGTGTGCTGTTCTTCGACAGTTTGAGTATGCTCTGCCTAGACAGCACGTGCCCACACGGCATCAGCATAGGCGGGTTCTCCTCGCTCCCCTGCTCCCGGAGCACGGGGCACACAAACACCGAGTGAAACTGATACTCCCTTGGCAGATCAAGCGGCACAGGCAACTGTTTCATCTCCTGCCACTCCTGCTTCTTCGCTTGCATCACTGCAGCAAGCTTTAGCAGTGTTGGTAGCCCCTCTGCACCTGCTGCTAATGTCACCGCTAACGGGCTTTCAAAAGGTTGGCCCATTAGCCCGCAAAACTGACGCACCATCTCAGTTGCTAGTTCTTCCCAGTGAGACGGTGAAGAGAGGTCACCATATGGGGATTGGTCTAGCCGGTCTTCCCAAAGAAGGCATGCAAATACTTTTTGTATCTCGGCGCGGTGTTCATTCGCTAACGGGGCTAAGTGGGTTCGTGCGTATTTCAACGCATCGACCCGTTTACCGGCTTTCAGCATCTCCACGTATTGGAGTTCATGGAGTTTGAGTTCGAGGGATGAACCATACTGGAGGAGTTTTTCACGGTTTTTCGCAACCAAGCGAGTGCAGGTCCCAGGTCGTGAGATTGTTTCATGGATTGAAGGATTGAGTGCATTTCTAGAAAAGGGGATTTAAGGATATCAGATTCGGATACTTGGGCCTCAGCAGAAAACCTGTCTCCTATTTCAAACTGACCTTGCCGGTAAAAATGTGATGCAATGATTTCGTTTATTGTAGGGATATCCATTTCGACATCTCGGTACGCCTTGGAGATGTCGGTTGTGAAAGTTTTTTCAAGAAGCTTTGTGTGCCTGGCAATGGCAAGGTTGAGTTCTTTCTGGCAACCCTCAAATTGGGACAGAGGGGTAATTTCGTCAATCCTGGTTTTTAATTGGGCTAAAATGGTAGATTGGTCAGAGTTGGTTTCTTGGAGGTTGGCCATGGTGAGTTCAATTTCTTTAATTAGTTGGTCGATGACTTCTTGTGACCGAGTTGCATATTGCACTTGTTTCTCTGACACCCGATCAAATGATTCTCTTATTGTGTCAACATCCATTTTTTATTGGTAGTCTCCTGCAAAATCATAAAATTGAATATGGTTTATCCTCAAATACATGTATATGAAAGAAAATTATATGGTGTTTTCTCAAAACCTAACTGGTACATGAGTGAGGCTATTTTGTACTATGCATAGCGCGGATTGATCCGTGCTACGGATCAATATTTTCATTTTCAAAGTTCAGACAGTGGATCTGAACTATTCAACGTAATTTCCATAATGTACTAGCAGACTAAATTTTATTGTTTAGAAATTTTAATTATTTCTATAAAAAATAGCAATGGTTTAAATAGCGATTATAGCGGTATAGCGGGACGGTTAAAAAAAATAAGCAATTGCACTAAGTAGCTAGCTATAGCGCCGATAGCTAGCTATATATCGCCCATAGCGCCATAGCTTTTAGGGTCCAAAAAAGCTATAGCGCAGCTATAGCTAGCTATTTAGAACCCTGAAAAATAGTAAGAAAATTATAAAAAATACAAAATTTGATCTACATGTAAATTTTTATATGGAGATCATGTTGAACAGTTCAGGTCGATTGTTTGGGATTTTCAAATGAAGATATTGATTCATAGTACGGACCATTATGCGCTATGCATAGTACCATAGCTTCACTCCTGTTACATTACATAAAGTAGCTTAAAACCTCAATATAATCTGTGGTTCTGTTTAGAACGTTAATTAAACATAGTTCCCAAAAGAGAAAAGGGTGAAAACATGAGCAATATGTGTGGAATCATTTTAAAAAAGACTCTGTGACCCATTGATTTTTTATTATTATAACCTAATGTTAACAGGTTAAGAAATTAAAACTGGAAGTTGCAGCTTCAGTTTATAAATGCAAACTTGCGTAAACCATTACTTTCAGGTGATAGGGAAAAAAATTCTAGAACATACCTTTAAAATTTGCAGAAAACTTGCTTAAAACATGACTTACATGACTTTCAGGTTCTACATAGGAAAAAAATAATTCAAGAATATACCCTAAAAATATGCACAAAATTTGCTTTAAAACATGATTTTCAGGTTTTCCATAGAAAATAAAAATTCTAGAATATACCCTAAAAATATGCACAAAATTTGCTCCAAACATGACTTTCAGGTTCAACATAGAAAAAAAAAAATTCTAAAATATACCCTAAAAATATGCTCAAAGATAGAAGGGTCAATTTCCTGTCACCAAACACAACAAAAGATAGAAAACCTAGTCCAGTCTTTATTAACAGCCAGCTAAGATGAAAATGGTGTTTCTTTTAAGATTATTGCTGTTAAAAACCTGGGTTACCTGTTAGTCTGTTACCAAACCTTGGGACAGTAACTGTTACAAAGTCACCAACAAGCAACCTTAATGAATTTTATATATCATAAAACTCACATTAAATGATGAGTTGATCCACATGTAGTGACTCTGTAACAGGGGTTGTACCAGGTGTTTTATAACAGAGAATTTGGATTCAAGAAGACCTAATTCTAAAAAAATACGCAGGGAAAGACGGCCAAATTCTACACATATCATGAAAATGGTGTTTTGTTTTGAAATTGTTACTGTCAAAAGCCCAGGTTATGTGTTACAAAACCTTGGGACACTGTTACAAAGTCATCAAGGAGCAACCTTACTGAATTTTATTATTCATAAAATTTACATTACATGATGAGTTGACCCACATGTAGTGACTCTATAACAGGGATTGCACCACGGGTTTATAACAGAGAATTTGGATTCAAGAAGACCTAATTCTAAAAATAAAAAAAGCAGCCAAAAGACGGCCACATTGTACACATATCATGATGTTCGTTCGAGACAAGGAGACAACATGAGAAGATCAAATTCTATACATGGATGTAATTCCTGACAAAAAGAGATGAATGTATAACTCGATTCCTCCATGCAAGGCCTAACTCTGTACCTTGACAGTAGACAACCTCAGCTGTTGATTTGCATTAAGATCTGTGCCAGTAAATGTCTCAATGCAAGACAACTTCTTGATGCCGCATCAGTACACTTTAAGAAATACATAAAGAGAAGACGAGACCCAATTCTAGAATTCCAAACACAAATATAGAGAGAAAGAAGCTTAATTTGCACAAATCGAAAAATTTTCAGCTTATTCTAAGCTTACCCTTTTCAAACTATAGTTGCAGAAGAAGGCAAAGAAGTAAACAAACAACAACTCACTTAGTTTTTGGGCCTGTTCTAGTGTCAATTGTTTGAAAACCCTAATTGACCTTATCCATATAAGGTATATCTTTTTCTGATTCTTTTGATTTTCTTGTTTTTACTCCTACGCCAGGAATTACTCTACTTATTGCTTACTATTCTAATCTTACTATGAACTGAAAGAAGCTAGTATTTTGACTACAAATCTGTAATCAACCTTCTCATCAGAGGTTTTCAGGCCCGATTCCACCTCAGTTCAGTAACAGAAAGTGTCTACTCCACTATTCCAGTTATATATCTCTACACTACAGAAGGGAACACATAGACAGTAGCCTAATTTTGACTTGTCTGAGGTTAACTAAGTTTATCTTATTGTTTGTGAAGTTTCTTGCTTAAAACCAAGACCTTGTACCAAATCAAGCTATAATTTGAAAATTTTTCTACCTATCCACAGCACAGGATCCGATTATTGCGCGATTTATCTAAAATCGACTTGGTTTTTGGATGAAAGAACGATTCTTTGAATCGAAAGAGACTTACCGTTCGTGTGACGCTCGATTGTTCCTTCCTTCGTTCTTTCTTTGTAGTTTGTTTGCTTGCGATGATTCGATTGATTCTTCAGATTTGATTTTTTTTTTTTTTTTGTTGCCGACTCATTCGAGGTGGATGCGATTGATTGATGATCGGAAGATAGATTTGAGGTATCCAATAAGTAACACAAATATTGAGTTTAGATCCAGACCGTACAATCTGTTTCAGCACGTATATTAAAGGCATCCTGGGCATTCCACCACGGCCAGTTTGATCTCAATTTATTATCAGACGGTTCGGATCTAACTTTAAAATTTGGGTTACTTTATCTATGATCTAACTTTCAATAAAAGTATAAAATATTAACAAATTTGATAAAGCCAAGAAGTAACACAAATTTTGAGTTTAGATCCAAAACGTTAAATCAGGAATGGCACGAATATTAAAGAGATCCCGTGCATTCCACTACGACCGGATTTGGGATCTAACCTCAAAATTTGGGTAGCCAAGTAGTAACAGAAATTATGATTTTAGATCCAGACCGTTCAATCAGAAATGGCACAAATATTGAAGGAACCACGTGCATTCAATCATGACCGGATTGACACGTGTATCTGATCGGGCAGTTCGGATTTAATCGTAAAATTTGGGGTACTTAAGGGATTTCGAAACGAGAGAAGTAGGTTTTGATGAGTAAGAGGAAGAGGATGGGTGTCGGATGCAGCAACTGATTTGGGCCGTAAATTTAGAGTGTTTTGGGCCAGATATTACTTTTTATTTATTTATTAATTTGGGCTTTTATATTTTTCTTTTTCTTAGATCTCTCATTTAAATTATTTTATATATGATCTAACTTTCAATAAAACTATTTTATGAAAATATGAATATATCATGTTTTGGGCCATTAATTAAGAGAGTTTGCGCCAGATATAGTTTCCTCTTAATTCTTTTAATTTATTTATTCGTGCTGTTATTTTTTTCTCGGATTTATATTTTTCTAATTATTAACAAATTTAGAAATTTTATATAAGTTAATAAATAATATGTATTAGAAATTTTAGTATCTAACAACAAAAACTTACATAAGTTTAGTATATGTCCTGTTTATTATTATACAAATTAGTTACTTCATGTTTGACTTAATTAGTACATTATTATTTTCAAATTATACAAATATGTGCTCTAAATTATGTTATTTATGACTAACTTTTTAATAAAAATATGTCATGAAGTATAATTAGATCTTTTAATATCAGTAAAATTTAGATTATAATTCAATTAATCATTTTTTCTTTATTGTTTATACTTGTAATAATTTATATATTTAAAATTATCTTATATAAATAAAATCTTATTTCTTATTTTCAGTCTAAAAAACCGAATTTGAGACACATAATCAGACTGAAATCAGTCGTCACTAAATCTATATTGTTCATGCATTCCTAATATGAATCACGGTTTAGATCAGATATCGGATTTCAGTGCGATACCTATTGGAAGCCCTCCTCTCCCAGTAATACATGAGCGGATTCAGAATTTTTGTCAGAAAGGGGCAAAGAAATAATGAATTTGATTTAAATAACTAATCAGGTTTAAACCTATTAACTAATTAGGTACTCGATAAAAATAATACTTTTAACTTATATTTTTCAATTCTCTAACTTATAATTTTCTGATTCTCTAACTTATAATTCTAATTGTCAATTATAATTCAAGAAAATAATACTTTAACTTACAATTGTCTAACTTATAATTCTAATTCAAGAAAATAATACTTTAACTTACAATTATTGGATCTGGACCGTTCTTTTAACTTGGCACGGATCTCAAAGCCCAATAATACTGTCCCGGTGTTAGCCCGAATCTCAAAGCGACTGAGAGTTAATCTCAAACCGTAAAGTGAAGGAAATCTTTTACAATAATGGAGAGGATACTTGTTCGGGAGGTTGGTTGGGCAAATTATGAGAAAATCAAGGGCTTAATTATTAGACGAATTAAGAAAGCAAGAGAAGATAAAGGTAGAGAAATGCATCTCGTGTTGCCAAATTGGAATACTGCTTTGTGCTGTTGTGCTGTTGTGCAGTGTAATCTGACTAGTGGGGCCCATAGAACTAATTTTTCGTAGTCAGTGAGGATTAGCCACTACCTCAGTAGGAATGCCTACGGTTTCAACTAAAAGAAATGCAGGAATTTGACGTATACCGCTCAAAAATGCAAAATTACATATTTTTCTCCTCTAAATTTTAAAATTACGTATTTTCTCTTCTAAACTTCAAATACTCACAAATTTACTTATTTTATTGTCTTTTATATTAAAATTCATTCTAAATTTATAAAATACTCATTTTTTCCTTTATTAAAAGTATATAAAAGTTCATGAGACTCAAATTTAAATATGAAGGATTCCTCTACCGTCCGATCGCTCGCATCGCATTAAGATATGTGTGCATCACTTCAATATGCGTGCTGATCTATCACGCACATATCTTAAAATCAATTTCAATTTGCGCGTATCACATTAAGATCTGTGCATGTCGCTTCAATATGCCTGTGTGTTCGGATCAAGATTTGTGCTGATCTTGCGAGTACAAATCTAAAAACAGTTCGAACGATAGATGAACCGTTCAGATTCAAATTTGAGTCTGATGATGGCTTTATATGCTTTTAATAAAAGGTAAAACTGGTATTTTAAAATTTTAGAATGATTTTTAATATAAAAGACAATAAAATGGACAAATTTGTAACTTTTTTAAATTCAAAAGAGAAATATGTAATTTCGAAATTTAGAGAAGAAAATACGTAATTTTTAAGTTTTGAGAGGTATACCTGAAATTCCCTCTAAAAAAATAATACTGCCTCAGTGTGAAGTGGGTCCCAGTTAGTGGTCTGCTAAGGGGTACCTCGGGCAGGGCAGGGTAGTGCCCGAGGCGGGCAGCGGGTAGGCGGGTAGGCGGGTAGGGGGGTAGGCGGGTACAACGGGCACGGGTAGGCGGGTTTTTTTTTAAAAAACTCCGCCCTGCCCGTCTCAAACCCGTGCCCGTTGCGGGTAGACGGGTACAACGGGCACGGTACAGCGGGCACGGGCTGGACGGGCACAGGTATTTTTTTTTTTTTTTGCTGTTAATCTGGACCGTTATTTTTAACTTGGAACGAATCTCAAAGCCAAATAATACTGCTCTCTGCGTTAGGCCGAATCTCAAAGCGGTGAGAGTTAATCCCAAACCGTAAAGTGAAGGGAATCTTTTACACATATTGGAGAGGATCAAAGGAGGCAAATGTTGCCTCGTAAAGTGAAGGGAATCTTTCATTAATGGACGGCACACCCATTCACCCAATAGGCACCCTACACGTCAGCAGAGAGTTAATGCAGAGGATAGGCACCGTACACGTTAATGCATACAGCTGTATCCCAGCGGATTTGAATTTTGAAATGGTTTGAGATACACGTTGATCTGCACCGTTCTTTTTACAAAGTGAAGGGAATCTTTACATCCAAACTCCAAAGTGAAGGGAATCTTTTACAATTACTTGATCTGCACCGTTCTTTTTAAATTGGCACGAATCTCAAAGGACACGGGTTACCGGGTGCGGGTACACCCCTGGAGGGTGCGGGCAGACGGGCGCGGGCAAGCGGGTACGGCGGGTACGGGTACACCCGGGTTTGGCACCAAAAACAGCCACCCTGCCCGTTTCAGACCCGTACCCGTGTACCCGTTTACCCGCCAATACCCGGGCACGGGTACGGGTACCCCGGGCACCGGGCACGGGCGGACCGGGTTCGGGCAGCCCCTAACGGGTTTTGTCAAACCACTAGTCCCAGTGCACAGATAATCACCGAGTAGTTCTTAGGCATATAGCCATATAGAGACGATTCTGATGGGATGTTTCATCTTTTGTCAATGTTAGCATTCGGTCCTCAACTTTCAGACAATTTAACAGAAGCACCTTACTATTAATAATCAATTAATAGGATGTTAATCTTTGCTATGTCGTGCCGTGCCATGTAAGTTTAGTGACAAGTTATTGATAAAAATAAAATTTTAAGAGCTGTTTATCACAATCAATAGTTTCAAAGAATTATATATAGTAGCATTATTCCAATATTTTTGTGTCATCTAGTAACATAATAATGTTTTTCTAAACTACCGGTGTGTTGTCAACATCTTTTCCAGTTGCAAATTGCAGTATATAATGTGCATAAATTCTTTAAATATTTTTGGCTTTGATATATAGTGCATACATAAGTGTTGAAGGCATACTGTTTTTATTTTTAGAAATATATTTGTATAAAATTAGAAAGATGATATTTTATTTTGATATCTTAGAAGAAACCGAATCAATAATTTACTTTTTTAGATATTTTTTGCAGACAAGAATTGAGATCTATGTACAAACTCTGACAAATTGAATTCATAATTCGGTTCCTTAAAAAATGTTTGAAGAGATCAAATCGATAATTCTTTTTCTTCCCCTACATTGAAAACTTTTTCTTTTTCCAACAATTTTTTTTGAAGAAGAACAAAATATTTTATACATTTCTAAATTAAAAAAAGTTTTGTTTTGAAGAAGGGATAAAATATGAACATCAAATCTAATTTTGAGTTTAATGGTTTCAAAAACGTCCGATCTGCTTTAAAATTTGTGCACACAAAAATTGAAGTAGACATCATAAATATTAAAGTAGCAAAGTGCACGAATCTAAAAGCGGATCAGACGGTCTTTGGGACCATCTAACCGAAGCATCCAACCTAAGAGGTCAATTTGGGTCCGATGCCCATCGGACTCAAAGTGAGTTCGATGGGTTCGATGACCGTCCGAATGGCTTTAAAATTCGCATCCGTAACTTGTACGTCTGCTTTAAAATTTATGTGCACGAATCTTAAAGTGAATCGCACCCAAGCTGTTCTCCCAACCTAGTCGGCTTTAAAAGTGATAATGATAATAATTGTCTGAATCCCTATAAAATTAAAAAATTACAAGTTGCATGTTCCATGTGGCGTGACCGGTTTCCCAACCAACAGCTACACTTTTTCAAAGAGAGAAATAAAATTGAAAACGGTCTCCAAGTCTCTCTCTCTCTCTGTTTCTAAGCATTCTTTAATGGCGGCTTTCAAACGCTGATGCAAAACCAATGCATATTCTATCAGTTTGTGGGACCCACTCCAATCACTCTTTGGTACTTTGGCTTCCGCTATTAATTATATAGAATAGGTGAGTATAAGAAAGAGCGAGAGATAGAGAAGGGATTGATTGGTTAATTAAGATCGGACGGGGGAGAGAGATGGAGGCGAACGGAGAAGAAGAAACCTCGGCTGTCGATGGAGGCAGTGTTGGGTGGAACCCACAATCTGACACCCGTGGCAAACATCGAATCTCCGTCGAGCTCAAGCGGTTAGAACAAGAAGCCCAATTCCTTGAGGTACTAATCCTTAAACTCTGAATCTAAAGTATAATTATGAATATACTTTTGAAATTCTGTTCCTATAATTATGAAAATTTTGAAGGACCAGTATGTAAATATTGCGGATTCAAGACACTTTTGTGAAGGTAGTTTGCATGTTAGAATTTCAGGGCTAATTTTTAAAAAATTGAGGGTAAATTTAGAATTTCATATGTAAATTTAGAATTCTGTTACTGATGCAGAATTACAAATTTGGTGGCACTGTTATACCAGTAATCAAAATATTTTTGATGAATATACTGGTACCAAACAAAAAATATTTACCAGAATTGACTTCTTTCTTTTCAGTATACCCTTCTTCTTTTCTGTAATTATGTAATTGTTTTCATCTACTTTGTTTTTAGTATAACCATCCTAATTCATTATTCTAATCTGTACACATAGGAAGAGCTTCAAGAGATAGAGAAAACAGAGAAGGCATCTGCTGGATTTGAAGAGTATGCAATTAATGAAACTTTTTTAAATTATTTAAGAAATTACTTGTTTTGCAGTTATTGTTTTTAATGTATAATTTATGATTTATGATATTATAAATTTATTTGTTTCAGGTTGATATACAAAATTGAGAGCAAGCCAGATCCTCTACTTCCAATGTAAATTTATTTTCATTTCTAATCTTTAGAGGATATGCATGATATTTTGGGTAAAGATTTTAACAGAGCAGTTTTGCTTCATGCAGCACACAGACCATATTATCAAAACAACGTTGCATATCATTTGTGTGCTGTAGGAAGTCAAAATTTCTTTGTTAAAATATTTAACTCAATATTTTAAATGAGGGCTACTTGAGCAATTTAAAAAAAAAAAAAATGAACATAGGGGTTTTTTTTATTTCCATCATTTTTGTCTTGGTACATGCATGCATATACATATATTTTTTTTTCAATTCATTAAATATAGCTTTCAAATAAAAATAGTTTAATTTATTAATTACTTGGGAATTTTATTTTCTCGTAGAACAATTGGACCGGTGAGCCCAATGTGGGACCAGTGGTTCGAGCGGCCCAAACAAATGCATAGATGCAGATGTTGGATTATCTGATGCCTTGATTAAAGAGTCATCTAGGAATGCGCAATTTTAGGAGAGATTTTCACAGGATATATATATACGAGGAAGGATCAAGTTACAACAAATTTTGAGTTACAACAAAGTTACAACAACCATTTTTTTCATTTTCAAAGTCCAAATCGTTGATTCAAACCGTTCAACATGATCTCCACAATAAAATGCGCTTGCAGATCAAATTTTACATTTTTTTTTGAATTTTTTTTACTATTTATTAAGTATTTTACAAAAAAAATAGCCATATTCAGACCATTGAATTTTGTACCCATCTTAATAAATAGTAAAAAAATTTAAAAAAAATGTAAAATTAGATCTGCAAGTACATTTTATTTAGATAATCATGTTGAACGGTTTGGATCGACGATTTGGACTTTGAAAATAAAAAAAATAGTTGTTGTAACTCAAATTTGTTGTAACTTGATCCCTCCTCTATATATATATATATAGAGGGATGCTTCTATGGATGTAAGGACCTATTTGTAAAATGAACATATTTTTATTTTCAAAGTTCAAACAGTTGATCCGACCGTTCAACATTATCTCCATATTAGAATGTACTTGGAGGTCAAATTTTACATTTTTCTGAATTTTTTTACTATTTACTAGGTACTTTACAAAACTAGTCAAATTCAGACCATTGAATTTTGTACCCATCTTAATAAATAGTAAAAAAATTCAAAAAAAATGTAAAATTTGACCTCCAAGTACATTGTAATATGGAGAAAATGTTGAACGGTCGGATCGACTGTTTGAACTTTGAAAATGAAAATATGCTCATTTTAGAAATAGGTCCTTACATCCATAGAAGAATTTGCCATATATATATATATGTATATATATATATATATATATATATAGAGGAGGGATCCACTTACAACAAATTTGAGTTACAACAAAGTTACAACATTCATTTTTTTCATTTTCAAAGTCCAAATCGTTGATCCAACCGTTCAACATGATCATCTAAATAAAATGTACTTGCAGATCAAATTTTATATTTTTTGAATTTTTTTACTATTTATTAAGATGGGTACAAAATTCAATGGTCTAAGTATGGCTATTTTTTGTAAAATACTTAATAAATAGTAAAAAAATTCAAAAAAGTGTAAAATTTGATCTGCAAGTACATTTTATTGTGGAGATCATGTTGAACGGTTGGATCGACGATTTGGACTTTAAAAATGAAAAAAATGAATGTTGTAACTTTGTTGTAACTCAAATTTTTTGTAAGTGGATCCCTCCTCATATATATATTCTTAATGAAAGTTATATTTGTACAGAAAAAAGTTTGACGAATTTCAATTAGTGATTAATTTAATTTAGTGGGCTGTTACAATACATGTAAACTTGGATGAAAGTAGCACATAAAGTTTTGTTTATCGTTTT
Source organism: Carex parvula (assembly GCA_025461045.1). Taxonomy (NCBI): domain Eukaryota; kingdom Viridiplantae; phylum Streptophyta; class Magnoliopsida; order Poales; family Cyperaceae; genus Carex; species Carex parvula. Next base: position 685,925 of record JAJGRW010000227.1, on the reverse strand, counting down.
TTTTTTTAGTTGGTAGAATAATACAAACTTAAATTATGTGATTTGTAGAATATAATCTGTATATAGCAAAGCAACCTCATACTGGGCTTACTTTAAGCAACCTCATAGGAATTGATGCATATTAAAGTTCAATTCAAAAGCAAATTTGAACAAATGGTGAACAAACTGGCCAGCAATACAAATTCTGTGATTATTGGGCTTAGTTATTCTATGTAAATCTAGCCCATATTACAAAAGGTCAACAAACCCAATGAATAAATTTGTAATCCTATTTTTTAAGTCCAGAATATTTGTAATCCTATTGTATTCATGAGCAGATTCAGCGGCCCAATAGCTTAATATAATTGCTGAACTTCTTTCCTAAAGGATATTATTTTTATAGCAAATTGAATATATATCTCCATTAGTGATACATGACCATTTCTTCTAGATATATATATATATATATATATATATATATATATATATATATATATATATATATATATATATATATATAATTCTTGAGAAGTGTCAGGCCCCAAACCATTGACCCTTATTTCCAGATTAAGAAACTCGTTGAGCCCGTTTCGGGCAAATTGAACAGCACGTGCATCGAGAGTTGCGCTCGGATAAATTAGTTTGTAAATTACTAATTTAGTCTGCCCCTTTCTATCTAGGGCTATGTTATTCCCGTGATATTTATTAATACCCAGTGTTCTAAATAGCTAGCTATTGCAGCGCTATAGCTACGCTATAGTTTTTTCGGACCATAAAAGCTAAGCTATAAGATAAAAGTGTGCTAATTCAGCTACGACCGCTATAGCTGTAATAGCTGACCGCTATTACCGCTACGTGCTATGCGCTATTGTTACCGCTATGCTACATGAGCTTTTTTTTGTGATTTAAATGGGCTTTTGTTCTTATTTATGATGCTATATGGTCTGTTATGAAAATGATTCTAAATCGAACTATGTGCTTCTGTTCCTATTTGTGATTTAGTCTCTCATTCTATATCGGAAAATATTCAAATATTAATTCTTTCTTTTACTTGCTCTTCGTCTAGTATTCACGTGTAAAATTATTATCGTTCGTTTCAATTAAAAGCTAATTTTGATTATTATAATATATAAAATGTTGAAATAAGTATATTTTCTTCATTTCACTTGTAAAAGTAATTGCTCTTCGTCTATTATAATCTGTAATACTATGAAGTATGAACTATTAAATAATTTTACCTTGTAGATTTTTTTCTTTTTATTTGCATGATTGAAAAACGTATAGACTTATATTAGTTGTCATTTGATTGTTACCCCATTCTCCAATATTGATCATGTTGATAATTAGTAGAAATATAGAATATAAATTTTGAAAAGAAAAAAACGCTATGTATGATAGCTTATGCTATAGCTACGCTATTCGCAATAGTTTTTTTTTTTTTTTGTCTCCCCGCTATGCCGCTATAATCGCTATTTAGAACCTTGTTAATACCCTAAAAAAAATAGTAAATTTGCCCTCAACTCCAAATTTTTATTAAAAATACCTGGACCGCCCCACAGTAAGGCAGTTCACTATTCAAACCAAACCGCCCCCCAGTGGAGCAGTCCGTTGCTTACACCAAACCGCCTCATACGGGGGCGGTATGCTATAAAACCTGTATAAAAGTCACTTTTCTCTCTCTTGCCCACTCACAATTTATTCTAACTTAGCTGAAAGAGAAAGAGGAAGAAGAGGAAGAAGAGAAGCGATTTTGTGACGATTTCAGGTAACAATAGAGGTAGATTTAATTTTTTAATTCGTTTTTTTACATCAAATTTTTTAATTAATTTTTTAAATTATTTTTTTAGATTAATTTTTAAACAGTAGCTCTCAAAAGAAGAAATGTTAGTTGGGTTTTAACTAAACCAGCGTTGAGCATGCCACACATTGTTGTTATTGTTTAAATAAGGTTGGCTTTATTTTCATTAAAAATATTGAAATTGGCTGTTTCTATGTGTGTTATCGGTATTCACCTATTAATCCTTGAAGAACTGTTTGGAAGACTTTAAATAGAAGAATTGTAATTAACTAAATGGTGGCAACAAGAAATAAATTCATTGAAAATGTGGAAAAGAAAAAAGAGGAATTGGACTAAATTTTACTTTTAGGAGGGTTCAAATCCCTCTGCCTCCATTACGCCTTCATTTTTTATTTTTTTAGTAAAAATAATTATTAAATTTATATGATAAAATAAAACTGTTAGATGTAATCTCTTGATAACAAAAAAATGTTGAAATGTCATAATATTTTAAAATGTGTATAGAGAAAATGATTGACGTAGTTCATCTAAAAGTTTTAAATTTCGAGTTATTAAAATTTTAAATATAAAGGCATGATAGAGACACAAAAAATAGAGGCATTTCAAGCCTCGTCTTTTACTTTTTCTCAATTCCATTATTTTTCCTAAAAGTACAATATGCCTTGCATATATTACACATGAGATATATGCAATAGCTTGGCACAATAAATTCGGAGGTATGATATATAATCTTCCATCCAGTGAATAGGCAAAAAGAAACCAGTGACTAATTTTCATTTTCAGTGTTTTTTATTACTTTTTTGTTGTTGTTATCAGTGTTGTTAGTAACTTTGATTGTATTTCATTATTATTATTCTCATGGTTAATAATATTTTTCAGAAAGATGATCCAAACCTGTTATAGCAATTTTTCAGTTTCGTCGAATCTGTTTTGACTTAGTCAAGGCTTGAAATTGTAATTCTTCCCAAACACAAGCTACCAATATCCAGTCACATTTAATTTACACCTTTTGAAAAAAAAAATCGTCATACATAAATTGTCTTATATTGAAAATAGATGTTATTCGCAAGTCATATATACATAAAATTGTGACTTTAAGAAAATGATCTCTCCATTTGATGTGACACAAAATTAAAATGGATATTTACCAATTTAAGACATTAATCTTAATCTTACCTCAATGAGTAGGGTTAAAATGTTCCATTTGTTTTGTGCCCCATCATACCCCCACATTGTTATTTCTATTTTAAAAGTTAAAATAATTGATCCGAACCGTTCAACATGATTTTAATATTAAAATGTGCTTGGATAACAAACTTTATAATTTTTATAATTTTTTACTAATTGTTTAGAGAAGTACAAAATTACTATTTTTAATTGCTCTAGAATCTTCTAAAAACAATGATTTTGTAATTATCTTAAAAAATAACCAAAAAATTTCCAAAAATATAAAATTTTGTATCCAAGCACATTTTAATATTAAGATCATGTTGAGCAGTTTGGATTGACTATTTAAACTTTGAAAATAGAGATAATAATGTTGGGGCATGATGTGGCACAAAACCAATGGGGCATTTTAACCCTACTCTACCTCTATTATGGATTACTATTGGTAGGATTAGTAAATACCATTGGATGCTAATGATCGATTTTGGGTCATCAGCTTCCACTATTTCAGGTATTCCTAGAGGAACCATGCATACCTTTCCTTATATTAGTTAATTTTAAGACAATGACACTATTGGATAAGAAAATGTTTTAGGACTCAACAAACCACGTACTTCCAATTTTTAAATTTTGCAATGACCAATTATGCTTGTGCTTAGCTTGATCACTCGTCCAAAAGGCCAGGTCACCGTTAAAGGAAATATTTAAAAGGATATTATATAGTACAAAAGAGGGTTTATTATAAGATCAAAATGGGTCAGAAGATGTTAATTATAAGATCAAAAGTAAAAGATAATATAACATTCAAAAGTGGATTAAATTCATGGTTGTCAAAAAGACCTACCTCAATGGTAATCGGACCCAAGAAGCTTTTTAGGTGCGTGCAGTCATCGACGCGCATCTAATATATAAGTATTTACATGGGTTATTGTCTCATCTTCTCTGAGGAATTCACGACGGGGATAATGGACTTCAGTTAGTGTAGTTTGCTTAGCCTTTTTGAAGATTTTGGTGAAAAGGCAGCATGGTTCTGGACAATTAGTTAAACACCTGTCCATTATTTTTTAGCCATATTTACTTTGGTAAGAATTATGTTTCTTTTGATAAGCCATAAAAAGATTTTGCTCTTTAAGGAGATCTTTGATTTTCAAATGGTATCAAATTCTTTATACGGAGTACCTCCAAATTCAAGCAAAATATGCTGGATCACAAGAGTATGCAACCAATGAAATTTGTATGGATTGTTTAAAGGATTGCCAAACTAAACCCTCTTATGTTACCAGTTATTCATATTTTAATTACCTTTTGAAAAAAAATAAGTAGAAGAGAAAAAGAAAAGAAAATAAATCTCTTGCATCAGTCAGCTACCGGTTTTGTAGTTATTGCTTTTAATTAATGTATAATTTACGATATTTTAAATTTATTTGTTCAGGTTCATATACAAAATTCAGAGCCAGCCAGATCCTTTACTTCCAATGTAACTGGAAACACCTTTACCTCATTTGTGGAACATTTTGCTTGTACTCTTTACAGAACCACAAAAGTTCGCCAATATTTTTCATGATCATGCTAGAGCTAGAGAACATAGAAAATATAAAGGATATTATAGGTATAGGCATTTTTCTAATACAACAATGAGGGTTATTTGGGCATTTTAAAATAGGATTAAAATATGGGTTTTTTGTTTCCATCTTTCTGAGGGGTATGTGAAAAATATTTCTTCTTTTTACTTCCCTATTTGAAAATGATCAGTGGCTACGCACGAGAGATAATTTTTCAAGTCATTTCATATAGCTTTCAAATAAAGATAGTTTTATTAGTTGGGAATTTGATTTTCTAGCAGAACAACTGGATCGGCGATCCCAGTGTGGGACCAGTGGTTCGAGCGGCCTAAACAAATGCATAAATGCAGATGTTGGATTATCTGATGTCTTAATTATCTACCAAATGCAATGTTAGCTAGAAGAGATTTTCACAGGATAAATTCTTAATGAGACTATGAGAGTTATATTTGTACCTACAGAAAAAAGTTTGATGAATTACTCTTAGTGACTAATAATTAATTTAGTGGACTGTTACAATACATGAAAACTTAAATACAAATGATTACAAGGAACAAGTATATAACAAAATAGCAGTAATCCTTCTAATTTTAAAGACAAGACAGGCACAAGTGTCTTGTTGATTTTGTGATTTTGTATATGATTTGCATAAATTAATAGCATATTTAGGTGGGTATTTTTTCCTTCTATAAACTATTTAGTCATAATTGTGTTCATGACCATTTATAATATTATTTTTGTTGGTTTACTCCAATAGCTCAATCACAATTTGATGAATTTGTTTCTCAACTTATTACCTATTTTTTCATAAGAACTTCTTAGCTAATTAATCATCTGCCAATACAATGTTAAAGCCAATATTATATAGTATTTGAGATGTCCAAAACAGATGAAACAACTAACCCAAGGCTCTCATCATCATACAATGTCAATGACTTTGCAAATAATTTTTTTTTTTTGTATTCTCATAAATTTTGTGTGACCACTCATTTCAGAAAATTTAAAGTACCAGGCCGCAGGGCCAGGTAGAATTCCCTCAAGCTCTCAAGCTGGCCCATCTTTCTAATTAACACAAGTATAATTTATTAATACCTATAATAAGATTGAGATTTGTTAATTAAACACAACAACTTCGTTAACCAAACAGTTAAGTATGATCATTGCTCTGCTCCCATTTCTATTCTCTTCAAATAATTATTCAAAAAATAATGATTCCAAAATTTGCAATTTCATAGAGCTCTGAATCCTAATTTTTAAATAATAATGGTTTTGCATATACCTAATATAAAAGTTAAGCTTCTACATTTCTATCCAAGTTTTTTAATTAGAGAACTAGCTATAGCTAAGTTGGTCCTTCAGAATTAACACAAAAAAAAATAAAGTTTATTTCATAATCTTTTTTCCTTATTCAAAAAATTTCAGTGGCTATACATGATCATTTTTTGGTGGTACAATCATGCATAGACATGATTTTTTTTTTTTTCAGTTTATTTGATATAGCTTTCAAGTAAAATTACTTTTATTACTTGCAAATTTGATTTTCTCTCAGTGATTATTAATTGATTTAGTGGAAAGTTAAAATACATGTAATGAAAGTAGCATATTATGTTTTTCTTATTTGTGTTTTTAAGTTTGTAGAATAAGACAAAAATTAATTGTTGGATTTGTTAGGACTCCTTAAAAAAATTACTTATTTTTATAATTGTTTTGATTTATTTCTCATGCATTAAAAATATTTGTATAGAAAATTTAGTGCAAAAAGCAATTTGAAAAGAAATAACAATTATGTGGTCATATCTTGTAATTAAAATTATGAAACTAAGTTGATTCATTCTCATATTCCCGGTTGCAAGAGTACTGAAATTTAACAAACATTATTTCTGAATATTATGAAATTTGAATTACAACAATAACAAAAGAACAAGCATAGCAAAATAGTAGTCCTGTTATTTTGTTAAACAAGAAAAACCTCATGTGTTTTGTATATTTATACAATAAACATGTTACCGAGAAGGCAACAATGGATGCTGATGTTTGCAATCTGCAAAATACAGAGGAAGAACTCATGAAGTTCATTGAGAATTTCCTTGATATCGAACAAGCCGTGCTTTTCTAAATCCTCTTGGTTGCTAATTATCTGGATAGGAAGTTATGGATTTTATGTAATCACATACTATATACAATTTCCATTGATTATTACCATATTTAGATGGGTATTCTTCTCTTTTATAGACTCATTAGTTGTATATGTGTTGTTAAATGTTATCATATTATTTTTCTTAGCTTCCTCCAATAGCTCCATTAGAATTTGATGAATTTGTATATACACTTAATACATATGTTCATAGTAATTTGAAGCTAATTAATTGTCTGCCAATTCAACGTTAAAACCACCAATATATATTACTTGGGAAGTAAAAAACAGATTAACCAACTAACTCATCATATAATTTAAATGACTTTGCAAATATATATTTTGTTGTATTCCCATAAATGTTGTGTGATTATGAGTAATAGTATAAGCTAACTACATACCAACCTCCTCAATAATATGTTGGGATCATACCATTCAACTATTTAATATTAAAAATATATTATCTTTCAGGATATCAAATTTGTGACCTCCCACACGAAGAGTATACTTATTGTCACTCTGAACTCTCAATTCTTAATTCTTGCTATTTGAATTAAACCTTGTATTAAAGATTTAATTTGAGAAAGTTTAAAGTACCAGGCCACTGGACCCAGCTGAGATTCCCACAAGCTGGCCCATCTATTTGATTAATACTAGTGTAGTTAAATTAATCAACTCTGAACAGTTAAGTATGCTCCGTTAATTGGAAGAATTTTTCATCGCCGAATTGTCGAGTTAAAAATAATTATTCCAAAATTTGCAACTTCAGAGAGCTCGTAATAACAAATTTAAAATAACAGCATATTTATATACCTAATATATAATTTAAACTTAAACATTTATTTGTCAAATATCAATAGTTTCGAATTTTTTAATATTTATCAAATTTTCAACTTTTTATTTGAATTATACAAAAACATTAAATTTTAAAATTCATCATAGTAGAAAATGACAAACCAACGTTTAAATTTCTTAACATATATCTCAGAGACATCTCATATACAAATCCGTGCTTTTATTTAGGGAAAATTTATAGAAGGTGACATCCCACCTAAAGGGAGCATCCTCTTGACAGGAGAACATTCTATGTGAGGATTTTGATTAAACATCAACCAAATAAATATTCTAACCTTCGTTGGAACCTTGATTTTCCGAAGAACCGAATAGGTGGAGGATATGATGCCTTTGTGGTTCATCACACCATAATCGGAAGATCATGATGAGAAGGTCCCCGAAGGCGTCCATCTCCATTTTGCAATCCCCCATCCAATTCTATCGAGCACGAGTAGAAAGGTAATATATTTCCCAAATCCTTGATAAACAAGGAAGCGCCTGGCCTCGAAGACTCCAAGTTTGAGGGCGCCTGACCTCAACGAATCTCACTGTACTTGTCCAAAGTCCCTCCGGTTTTTTCTCGATTGCCCAGATCCATTTGACAAGAAGTGTCTTATTCTGACGATTTAGGTCGATAATGCCAGACCTCCATTTAGATTTAAGGCACATACCCTTTCCCAATTAAACTAACAATTAATTCCTTTACATGTATGATTACTTTTCCACAAGAAGTTCCGCCTCATTTTATCAATGTGCCTGACTACCACCACCGGAATTTTAAAAGCCATCATTTTGATCCACCTTCAAATATAGAAATAACCATAAGTAGACATATAGCATTATATTAGAATTAAACATCCAAACAGACAGAAGAATTTGGATCAAGCAACTTGAAACTAAAATCCATCAAATATTTAAACATCATGAAATAGAAACTAACCCTGTGCAAGGAAGCTCTGTACTGTATAATTTGAATACAGAAAATAACTAGTACAACAAAATAACACTCCTGTCATTTTTTAAACTAAAAAAGTCACAGGTGTCTTGTTATTTTCCTGGTAGGAAGCTATGGATTTTAGGAAACCACATACTGTATATGATTTTACATTAATTAATTACATATTTACGCTTATATTTGTTACTTTTATAGACTCTTTACTTTTTTTCGTGTTCATTATAGTTTATAATAATATTTTTTTTTGTTTTCTCCAATAGCTCCATCAGAATTGATGAATTTCTTTCACAACATATAACAGATGTGTATTGTAACTTAAAATTTAATTACTTGTCTGCCAATACAATGTTGAGGCCACCATTATATAGTACTTGAGAAGTCCAAAATAGATGAGACAACTAACTCATCATACAATTTAAATGGCTTTGAAAATATAATATTATTATGTTTTAATTCACATAAATATTGTGTGACCACTCTATAGTATTTTTAAAATGTGCCACGAGTAATAGAATGAAATAGCACCTACTGCAAAGCTTAATATATTGTAAATATAGTTAAATTAATTAATTAATGGTTAATTTTTCATATGCCGTTCAACTTTTCTTGATTTTCTTATTTAATTACCCCTGAAGAGTTTAATATATTGTAAATATCCTTCAACCCTCCAACTTATTTCTTATTTCTGCTTGACCGTAACAAGAAAATTAACTCTAGTACCCAATAATTTAAAAAAATCATAATTAATTTGTTTTCAAAAGGAATGGACAAAAAATGCCCCTAAGAACTATAGAACATCCTTCTTTTTCTCTTTCTTCCTTTTCTCTGTTGATTGTTGTGTTCATCAAGAAATTATTAGGCCACTAAAAATGTTTTATACTTTGACGATTTTTGTGAAAAGGCAGCATGGATCTGGAGAATTAGTTAAACATGTCCATGATCCGACTATTTGATCTTTAAAACGACTATCTGATCATAAAGATTTTGATAAATACATTTTAATTCTTAAAGCATAATTATGTATCGATTTGTCATGCTAGAAAAGGGTATTTGATCCATCTCTAACAATATTATTGAAGCTAATTTAAACATTTCCTTGCCTTTTTAGATTGACATCCAAAAGGCAGATGTTCAATGTCTATTACAGTAATGAGAATATTTGTCAATTAATAGGCTTTTCCATCTGCATGTAAGATTTTATTCATAATATCTAAATTAATTTACCTCAAACTCCTCTTTGGTTTTTTTTTTTACTTTTCCAAATAATTCTGCATCCTACCATTGAGTATTTTTTATTCTAACTAAACTAACACCAAATCAAAAGAGTTGATTCAAGCTTATGAATTCAAAGCCTTATTTTAGAGATCATTCTATTTATAGGTAACTAGTACAAAAGAATAGCTGAAATAACAACATTTGAAAGAGTTAGTCTACCCATATTGACAACAATTCTCTCATCCATCCTTGAAAATTTTGTGTTTTCTATTTCTCAATTAAAATATTTCATTCAGCAGAACATAGCTTTCTCCAATGTAGATGATCCCATAAATATGTGATACACAGGTGTGCTAATTTACATCCTAAAATAGTTGCTAGTTGAGCATCTTCTGATTCATGGAGAATATCAAAATGTATCATCTCACTCTTAATAAAAAGTAATTAATCCAGCATAACCTTCAAAACCAACTAAATGGGCATATTAAGTTTAGATATATCTAACTAATTACAACAAAAAACATTAAAGGTTTTAACTATATTATAATAAATGACATCCAAAACATTGTATTGGGAAATAAAAAACATTGTATTGTATAGGCATATATGATTCATTGAAACACAAAGGCAAAGCCATCAGGACTAATATTAATTTTGTTGGCTTCCTCCAATAGCTCCATCAAAATTTGATGAATTTTTTCTCAACTTCGTATACATATGTTTACAGCTCAAAGCTAATTAATCATATGCAAAAACAATGATAAACTCATCATTATATACTATTCAAGAAGTCCAAAACAGATGAAACAACTAACCAAGGCTCTTAATATCTTATCATACAATTTCAATGCCTTTGCAAATATATTATATTTTTTTAGTTCACATAAATGTGGTGTGACCACTCAATAATATATTTTTTTAAATGTTTGTTGGATAATTAATAGGATAAGATAATCACCACCTCCTGGATAGCTTACACCCTTGTCATTTTATATATTGAATATCTACACCCTTGTCTGGCGTATCAGTTAGATCCAAGAAGCACCTTACATGAAAAAAATACTTGTGCAATTTTTTATATACATCTATACTTTTCAATTCTTTTCTGGCGTATCAGTTAGATCCAAGAAGCACCTTACATGAAAAAAATACTTGTGCAATTTTTATATACATCTATACTTTTCAATTCTTTTTATACATATATACATATATTTGCAGCCTCATTTCAATTGTTTTGCATAGCATGAGATAATTAACAAGACAATTCCATTAATTTAAAGGTTAAGTATGCTCAACGCTCTGTTCCCAATCCTTCAGTATACAAAGCGGTAATTTAACAGTTAAGTATGCTCATCGCTCTGCTCCCAATCTGCTACAAGGTGAAAAAGAAAAAGAAAAAGAAATATATGATCTCCTTGTCTAACTTCTCATTTACAACTAAGTATTTACCTAATTCTCCATTGAAGTTTTCCCAAACCTTAAATTTTCTTCGAAATCCTCTACCTTCAAGTACTCCAGATGGAAAGACCAACTAATCCTATCAATGACTTTTTGAAAATAATCCCTTTTATTTAGAAAATTTTATTTTATGGAAAATTTCATGAGCATGACTATATTGTCCTAAAGTTGTCTACCTGTTATGTAAGTGCTCTGTGAACTAGCAATCAAGTAACCTATAATTGCAGCTATATGTATCAGTCAAATGTTTAGTGATTATTTTGAAATTACAATTGATTAGACTAATAGACCTATAATATAGAAATAACTTTTTTCTCTCTTAGAATGAAGGAAAATTAAGTTCATATTTAGTTTAGATATATCTAATTTAAATGATTTAACTAATCATATTAAATGACATCCAAAAGGGGCTGGTAAATTGGAAAGACAATCCATCAAGATCAGGAGCTTTGAAAGATTTTCACTGTTTATAATGCTATTTTTGTTGGCTTCCTCAAATAGCTCCATTATAATTACATGAATTTTTTTCTCAATTTATTTCACATATTTATAGTAAGTTGAAACTAGTTAATTATCCGCAAATATAATATTACACCCATCATTATATATTACTCAAGAAGTCCAAAACAGATGAAACAAATTAAGAAGCACATTATATGAAGAAAAAAAATACTTTTCTAATTTTTTAGGTACAAACTTTGATAATTCGACCCTCAATTCAATTGTTTTGCATGGCAGCAACGAACTCTCCATTCTTAATTCTTGTTGTTTGATTTAAACCTTGAATAAATATTTAATTTGAGAAGGTTTAATTTACAAGCCCGCTAAGCTGTGCTGGGATTCGCATAAGCTTGCCTATCTATATAATTAACACATGTATTGAGATCAGTTAATTAAAAACAACTCCGTGAAAATATTGGTTAAGTATGCTCATCACCCTGCTCCCATTTCTATTCTCTTAAAGAGAATATATGTTCAAGGGCGGAACCAAGGCCTGGGCCAGCCTGGGCCCTGGCCCCCCCTTGGTGAGAAGAACTATGAAGAAAGCACTGATGTTCTTAAAAAAATACATAAATGAAGTATTTATGTATGTGTAGATGCTGTTTGGTGTATTTTTTTATAAATAAAGAAAGCACCGAACATCGTTTATGGGCCCTAAAGCACCGATGTTTTTATGTATTTTTTTAAGAACACTTTTTATTTATGTATTTTTTTTATAAACAATAAATGCACGTACTTCAAGACACCCCCTACAATCGTTTATGGACTCTTGGCACCTCTGTTTCTTTTCACTCTCCTCGTTTTTTTCTAAACTAAAAGCGATGGCACCCTGACGACTGGACTCCGCAACTGGGCCCCCCCTACAGATCATTTCTGGTTCCGCGTTCATCACCGAATTGTCTGAGTTAATAATAGTAGTCCAAATTTTCAAATACTAAAGAGCTCTGAGCCACAATTTTAAAAAAATAATATATTACATATAACTTGAGTGCACCAGAAATGAAACTATATTTTACCATGCTTCATCTCCGTGTATGCATATATCTATATACAATTTAATTTTTTATCATTATTTTATAAGATAATGGGTACAAAATAATCTTATCCGTATCATACAACCAGATAAAAATAAAAAATCTTTTACGTACGTGTTATTCTGAGTCAGATAAACTGTTTTTATAAATTGTTGAATTTCTATGGTCCCGGCAATTGTACATTTATACAAGCTGTACCTTCTTTTGTTTCAAAATAAATAATATGTTTTACAGAGAACACATTTTCCAGTGGTTGCTATAACAGTTCCGAAGCATGCGAAAACTGACAGTGGGCCCCACCACAGAATCAGTTTTTAGAGGGCATTTATTGCATACAACTAGAGAGAAATCGTACTCTTGATTTTGTAGACAGCTTTGGAAAATTGGTACCAATTTATTATCATCATTTGATGGACTAAGTTCTCTACTGAGCTTATTATAGAAATTTCTTAAAAGAAATTACTACAAACTGAATAGCATGAAAACCTGTAGTCGTCCAATTTATTATCATCATTTGATGCACTAAGTTCCCTGGTGGCCGGTTGAAAGTCTGCCTATCGCCTTGCCCATCGCCAAAACTTTTGTTCTTAGAAGCGTCCAACATAATTCAAATTATCCTTTTCTTATAAATTGTTTAATCTTTTTTGCGTTCTTGATGGTTATAATATTATTTTTGTTGGCTTTCTCTATTATCTCAATCATAATTTTATGAATTTGTTTCTCAACTTATAACATATGTTCATAGTAACTTCAAGCTAGTTATTTCTGTGCCAATACAATGTAAAATCCAAATTTATATAGTACTTGCTGAAGTACAGAACAGATAAAACAACTTACCAAAATCTCTCGTAATCATACAATTTCAATGACTTTACAATTGAATCATTTTTTTGTATTTCATCAAATTTGTGTGACCACTGAATAATAATTTATGTTATAAAGTGTGCTACGAGTAATAGCATAAGATACTGACCACTCCCGTAATCTAGTGACCGACCTGTAAAACCCTACGTCTTTGTGAATTGTTGATTTTCTTTGGCTCATTAATTGTGAATATCCTCGTAGAATGACTCGTCTTAAAATCCCCGGTATCTCTTTAAAATTCATGTCAAATTAAAACCGACGGTTCAATTGTCAATCGATATTTTAATAAGATCTTTGATTCGAAACAGTATCAAACGTCCATCACCAGACTATTTGATCTTCAGATGACTAAACAAAGGAAAGGATTGAAAATGAGTCAGAAATTGGTTTTATTTTCTGAGATATGACCATATTGATTTTAAATGCCTCAGAAACTGAATAAATGGCAAGGCAAGAGAAGACTCAGAAGAGTATTGAATAAATACATTTTTTAGCATTATTTTCTTTCCATCAGTCAAGCCAGCAAAGAGTTTTGGATCTAGGCCTGCTAATGAATGGCATTAAGCTCAAACTCGCCTCACCTCACTTCAAAAAAAAAAAAACGATTCAAACCAAACTCACACTTGGCTCAATTTTGAAGAAAAAACTAGATCGACTTAGCTCGTCTCAAACTCGATTCAGCCCAAAACTCAGCTTGGTAAGAAAAAAAACTCTGGAAAATGACAGAATCATCATCAGAAATAATATTTAAAAAAACACGAGTAATTATTATTTTTACTATTTATAGCACAACGTTTTCTAAATATCACAATATATTACTTAGAATAGATCGTGATCATGCTGCGCTACGTACCCTTTTGTGCCTTGGGCCTTGGCTGTACAGCATTTTCCACCCAACTTTACACTTCCAACCCTCATATTTCTATTAATTGCAAAACCATCCCTAAAATCAATAATTTTGCACAATGCTCTACGAAAAAAAAATTCACTTCAAAGAGAAGCACCAGCATCGAAAGCAAAGGAGGTGAGAGGGGGCTATTGGATGATTGGATCCATCTCTAACAAATTAATTGAACTCCAAAAGATAAAGAGTATTGGATTTAGGCCGGCTCATGGGCTTTAGTCTTTAGCTCAAACACGACTCAGCTCATTTAAAAAACAATAAAAGCTAGATCCGTATGATGTTGAATAAGAGTTAGTCGGCGGTCCGTGCGATGGCGGAGAGAAGTAGGAGTTGATTTTGGGAGGAGACAGAGAGGAGTAAGAGAGGTGAGACGACCATGAAAGCGAGAGAGGCAGGGGAGAGATGAGAGCTATTGGATCCCAATATGTATGATAGGCAGCTGTGATAATTTACATCCTAAAATATTTACTAATTGAACATTTATTTGTTCAGCGGGTTTAAAATATATCATCTCACTCTTGGTAATATTTACTTCAAATTCAGACAACCCTTCAACTAAAAAAAAAATTCAATTTAAACAATCTGCATTTTTTTATCTACCTTCATAAAAAAGAGTATTCCCTAATCCTTAAATATAACCACTTGATGTTGCCTTTTGCAAAATTTTATTCAGAGATGCAAGGTCAAAAAGAAAAGTATAGATGATCTTCTTGTTGAACTTTTCATTTAAAACTAAAATATTCATCTGATTGTCCATTTAAGTGTACACTAAGAGAAAAAAATAAAGTGATTAAAGGTAAAACTCCAGTTTTACAACCTTCTAATTTTTTTAATTCAAATTTTAATTTTTTTTTTCTGAATCCTCTACCTGTAAGCACTTCTAAGGGAAAAATCAATTAATCCTGTCGATTGCTTTTTCAAAATATAATTTAAAAATTACTCCTATTGATTAAAAAAAATTATTTATTTATGAATTTCTTGGATACAAGCTAACATTGTCCATACATTGTTTTCTTTTAATATAAGCAGTCAGTGAACTATCAATAAAAAAATCCATAATCAAAACTAACCTATCAACCAAAAATTTAGTAATAGTTCCAAACTAGAGTTCATAAGACTAATATCATATTCGGGCAATAAACCGAACCCATTTAGACCCTTCGAATCCAATTTCGACTTCACATATTTAATTAACTTTCAATTTTGGTATAAGAGACTATATTTTATAGATCTCGTATAAACTTTTATCTTTATTTTTTTAAATATGTAATATAGGAAAGGCATTTATTAAATATTAGTATTATTAATGTTATAGTTTAAATATTGTGCCATCATATCTAGTATAGTTATATGTGAATATAAAAATATTTTTTTATAAATAAATCAGAAAGAAATTATAGTTTTAAATAAATTATATAGAATAACATTTAAAAATATTGGTAAAAAAAAATGAAAAAATCATCAGCACTAATATTAATTTTGTTGGTTTTCTCCAATAGCTCCATCAAAATTTGGAGAATTTGTTTCTCAACATCGTATACATATATTTACAATAACATGAAGATAATTTATTATCTTCCAATACAATGCTAAACACATCATTATATACTAGTGGAGAAGTCAAAAAAAAAAATTAAACAACTAACACAAAGCTTTTGATACCTCATCATACAATTTCAATGACCTTGCAAATATATTCTTATTTTTGTCCGTACTCTCATAAATGTTGTGTGAGCACTCAATGCTATATATTTTTTAAAAGTGCTAAGCTAATATTAATTGCATAAGATAATTGCATAGCGGATGAAAATAAGTACATAAGTACTCTATATATGGATTATTGGATCAAATTAAGATGCACATTACATGAAAAATTGATTCACAAATTATTATATAGCTACATTTATATTTGCAGCAACAATTCAATTTGTGTTGTATAGAAGCAGCGAACGCTCCATTCTTAATTTTTGTTGTTTGAATTAAACCTCGTATTGAAAATTTCTTCAGAATGTTTAATGGACGAGGCCGCTTGGCCCATCTAATTATTAACTTTTAACAAAAGTATTATTTAATTAAACACAACAACTCAGTTAATCGAACTGTTAAATTTAATTGCTCATTGCCCTTCTCTCCATTTCAGTTATCTTATAATAATTATTCATCGATGAATTGCTGAGTTAAAAATAGTATTCCTAATTTTGAAATTTCAATGAGATGTGATCCACACTTAAATTTTTTTTTTTTTATATATGTCAAAAATATTAGAGTAGTATAACAGAGAACACGGACGCAATCACTCCCATGAAGCTCCCTTCCCTCCCTTAGTTTTATTAATTCATAATAGAATTACAGAGTATTTCCGCATGTTCTTTTTTTTTCTAACAAAACACCCTCATATATATAAATCTGATTGCTAATATATCCTGCCTTAAATTCATATTTTCTACCAGATACATATTTCCTTAATATATTTCATTTTCCACATCATTTTCTTAATCTAAGATTGCTTAAATATTACAAATCTTCTGCAATCTTCTGGCTTGTCCGGCAATCTTATTCTGATCTTTTGTGAGGCACGACAATGTGTCATGGTGTGTATTCCGACAATATATAAAACTGAAAAATTAATTTTAAAATAATACTAGATGTTTACCATAAATATAATTGTACTTTATGTTCAATTTTCAAGAATAACATATAAAACAGATAGGGATGTATTGGGCCTCTAATAAAACAAAAATAAAATAATAAAATAACTCGACTTGAATTTCCTCATGTACGTACGTGCGGTCCGTAATATATTATTTCCATCGAAAATGGGAATTAAGCAAATTGAGGTTGTATTTAATTAAGCCCAAATAAACTATTTACGCTGTATATATAAAAAGAGAAATTAATGATGAAAAGCAAATTATAAATATAGTAAATACCAACTACTATAGAAGTTGTGAATAATTAGAAGCCTAGTTGATGAAAGAAAAGTGGTACAATTGCAAGACCTAATTCAAATTAATAGGACTTATTTTTGTGCATTCTGCTCTTTTATTGATGTGCCTTTTAGATCAACTGTGTTTTGGATGTAAAACATTTTTCTTTATTAATACAATAGTTAGTGGACAACGTGCCCACTGACCTTAAAAAAAGGAGAGAACTTTTTCATTTCATAGAAACAAAATAAGTACACAAACTATTTAGATAAGAAACTAATTCATAAAATCTAGAACAAATAAATAAGCACTCAAAACAATCAACTTTTTCTTCACAAAAACGGTGTGGCTCCCAATTTCCAGCTGATCTCAATTCTAACTCAGACAATTTGTATTGACATTACCAAATTTTAACGCGCATAACTCTGCTTATTCTTTTGAGCCGATTCTATTGAATTTTAATTTAAAATGAGAACAATTTATGGGCAATTTATCTGAGATTAATGCACACTTAATAAATGTTGTGTAAAAGTCAACAATTAAGAAATTCATGACATTTTTTTATTGTTAATCATATTGTAGTTAAGTTTTTGGTAGTTCATCGTACTGTATATTTTGGTCTTCTCGGATAGCTAATTTTTTAACAATATAATATTATTTAATAGTAAATTCAGTTTATATATTCATGAGTTAGCTGCAAATAGAGTAACAGATTATTTTAAATAAATATAATTTTTGAGAAATGCAAAGTAAATGAACAAAGTACTCAAAAATGCAAATCTACTTAATTTAATTTCAAGTACATTTATTTAAATTAATTGTATATCCCATGTGTGAGATTGTTTATTTTATGCAACGCATTTTGAGTTTTTGATAGTAAATGGTATTATATTTGGGTTTCTCACTTTTAATCGTATTGTATATATATTGGTTTTCTCCAATAGTTTAACATAATTACTATTTTTTTTCCAATAGAATATAATTTTATAGTAAATTGTGAACATATCTTCGTTGGTTTGCTGAAAAACACAATGACCTTTTGTTTTAAATATATATAACTATCGATAAATGTAAAATTGATGAACCAACTACCCAAACAGCCAAAGTCATGTGAAACTTATCATACTATATATCCAATTGATCTCATACAAATATCATGTCAGTACTTCGATTGTGTGACCATATCACACATTGCTTATTTCAATAATAATCTGTTTTGGAAGATTACTGAACTGTGCCCTGAATATAAACAAAATTAAACAAATGTCCAGTCTAAAATTTTGGATGAAGTCTAATTTGTCATTTCCAATTTTAAATGAAATTTCAATATAAATCTCAATCTAGATTGTGCTCCGTACCAAAAATATTGGAATACATATAATTAAAGAGAAAAACGTTATGTGAATCCGGGTTCAGTATTTTTGTACATACACAAACCGCATAAAACAATTTAGGCCAGGTGCTTTTCAACCCAAAATTTCCACATCAAACGCTCATATCATAATATAATTGCTAACTTTTGTTCTTATAAAATATTCTTGCGTAGTAAATTCATGAGTATATGCCTTCATTAGTTAGTTGCAAATATATGCCCGTTTGTTCTACATATATATACTTATAGAAATACAAAATATATGAATTACCAACTACCCAAAGGCACTTGAAACAAATCGTACTATTCAGCTGGTCTTATACAAGAATTATTTCAGTGCTTCAATCATGTGACTATATCACTGCTTATTTCGATCATTTTTTTATAAGATTACTTAACTGTGATCCCTGGCAAAAAAAATGTTGAGAGAACTCTAATCTAAAATCTTGAATGAACTCTATTATTTGATATCAAATTAGTTGAAATCAAAATGTGATTATAAGTCTCAGTCTACAACAAAATCCATCGCCTCTTCATCCAAAATAATTAAGGTTTAAGAAACCGCTGATATCACCATCCTTAAATTAATTTGAAGTAATAAACTGTAAATACAAATATGGGGCACAAATAAAAGATAGTTTGTAAATTTTATTTTAAATATCTGCACAAAATCAATTCAATATTATGACAATGAGAGCGTCTTTTTTTTGTTTTTATTCTCCATGGATATGGTACATTTTTAAGAGAGGAAGACACATCAGCTGTCCGATTCATACGGAGGTTTCGGCAGGAAAATGGCACAAATCACAAAATTACAGTGGTTGTTCATTCGGAGTCGGTGCAGTGTGGTAAAGGATGCAACTTAGCCAAAACATTAAGGAGAACCCAACAGAAGTAGTAATAATATAAATAAAGAAACATTACCAGTACAAGGAGGTGCGTGGAGCTCTCAAGAAAACAGAGAAGGGAGAATAGAAAGGTGGATTCCATTGGAGCTCTCAACAACGAACAATATAGTTTCTCCACGATGAATATTTTCCAATCCGATCAATACCCTTTTCTAGTCTGGCTCCACTGAGTTGGACCCACACAAATATTTACATTAAATATGTGTCACATAAATGTTACACTAAGTGTGCATCAGAAAACCCGAGCTGTTTTGAATTTTGCTAATTTTCCGTAACATTTAAGAGATATTACCTATATATTGTTCTTTGATGTTACTCTCTCTTCCTTTACTTTCATTTACTTAATTTATTTTTGCTAACATACATAAGACATATATAAAATATGTTAACATTATTCAAATTCAATAATATAATCTGAATCTAGTTCTAACTTTATATTTAAAAAATTATTTATCAATTAAATATAAATCTGCATGAAATATAGATGGTTTGAACTAATAACAGGTGATACACAAATCTGAATGGATTTGAATTATTGATCAAAACTAATGCAGAACAAACATTTGTACTGAATAATAGTTAAAACAAAAATTTAGTTTGAGATGGAGGCTGTACTTCTTTTCACGAATAATGGTTTAAATGTTGGATTAGTTTTGAGGAGGAGATAAAATCTCAAAAGGTGTGATTCACTGGGGGTGGGATAATGAGATCAATTAACCCTCGCCACCGATGATGCTAGAGAAGTCCGTGAAACCGGTGTTGGTAGAGAACTGTGAGCCAGTGAAAGGTGGAGCAGGGAGCAGTCAAATGTGTCGCCATACTGTGTAGTATCGGAAGTTGGGGGTTGGTGGGAGGAGGGCTTTTGCTACAGGGTGGAATCACCTCCTCTGGTAGATATAAGGAAATTTTACCTCCGGTAGTCATATATTTGCAGTCATGTTTCAAGAAAGGAAAGTACAAATGTATTTGAATTAACAAGGTAACAATAAAACAAAACAAGAATTACACTGAATCTAAAAACAGAAAAAGCACATAAGTTGATGAACGGCCTTTTTTTTTTGAGCTTTGGCTTTCTTTTGCTTGACTTTAAAATAATCTTGGGATTAATGGCTAGGGATGAAACTTCGACCTCATCATTTGCTAAGCTCCACCTAGGCGGTAAACCTCTTCGCTGATTTACTGAGTAATGTTGACCAAAGCTCAAGTCCAAGGAAGCTACAAATAAATATTAATTAAAGTTTGAATGATATAGTGACTTCGGAGTTCAATGCCAATCAAATCAAAGGTAGTGACTTGGGAGTTCAATAAAGCATCATCATGAACATAGGCGGACTCAGAAATTTTGATATGGATATATAGGCAAGAAAATGAGTTGGGAAGAAAATAAATAGGATTCTAGAGTTGCCAAATTTGTTCACCAAAAGTAGGCAATAGCCAAAAAACATATGAACTAATTTTTTTTTTTTTTTTCAAAATTCAGGAGTAGACAACAGCCTTCCTCTGACCTTACTGGGTCCGCCCATCATCATAAACATAGGTTATATTACCATTTTTTGTTGGTGATAGGATTGTATTTATTGGTTTCTGTAACATCCCAATTTTCGAACACTTGCACGTAGATTTATCTAACTTGAAGTGAAGTGTGTTTAAAATAGCAACATGAATTTTCAAGTGTATCTATAAGACTCTGCAGTTGGAAAATTTGAAAATAATATTGTAAAATTCTTGACTAATCTAGATTGATAAGTTTATTAAGTGTTTATAATACAAATTATGAAAATGTCGTGACTTATTTAAAATTTCATTAACTTATGGTAAATTAATATGAATTATTTGAAATTCAATTGTAAGTAACATTGTGTTAATTCTTGTATTTTAAAAGTCAAGTTTATTTATAAAACTTCCAGGGGTTAAGTGAAAAATCACTAATCATTTAATAAAAATGATAGATAACAGAATTTCTTTTTAAGTTATAAAATTAAATGTGGGACACTTGGCAGTCATGCATCTCATTCCTATTATTAAATTTTAAAAAGTTTAAAAACTCACCTAATTAACTTCTAAGTTCTCTACACGTGCCACTGCCTCCAAATTTTATTCTTTTCTTTTGTCTTTCTCTCTCCCGTTAAAGTTAGACCACCATTGAAATTATCGGAGAGATAAGGGAGAAACCAAGAAAGAAAAATAATGGAGAGAAAATAGCGGAGAGAAGAGAATTGATGGTGCCGATAAGTTCACAACAAGAACAGAGGAAAAGAAAGGATGGCAACAGCTTCTCTGGTGACCAAGCAACAACAAGAGGCACGGAAGTAGAGACACTCAAAGTTCTTGTCACTCTTTTCAGAGCCGACTGATTTCATTGCGTTCGTACATTCAAATAATCGGTACTTACATTCTTTTGCTTTGTCACACGTGAGGGTTGCATGGAAGGGCTGAACCTAATTCTTATTTAGTTCTTGGTTGATTTGTCATTGAACCTTGGATAATTGAATAGAAATTGTTGTACTTTGATTACCCGTTGAATTGATTGATTTAGGATGTTGTGAGTAAATTCTCGATTCCATCTCCTTGAAATTTAGTTGGTTATGATATATTTTGAGGAACTGCTAGGTTGACTAAATTGAATTCCAGCAGGGAATGTTGCCTTACTATTTTCCATCCAGAAAATAGGTTTTACAGTTATTCTTCCGTTTGATGAAACAATGGTAAATTGTAGCAAATTGTAAATGACCAGTAGACCCAAATTACGAGTCGTGCTTGAGTTTTACTAATTTTGAGTAAATTGAAATTGATGGTGAAAGAAAAGAAGAAGAAGAACATAGTGAAGAAAAGAAAGGAGAGAGGTGTGTCGATGGCCTTACGCGGGTGGTGATGAGAAGAACACAAAGGTGAAGGAAATTTTCAGTTTGCTTGATTACTTGCTGGTGAACTCGTGGCTACTCCTGAACGACAAAAATAGCTTGATTACGAATAGCAAACTTGACTTCGAGCAACGTCATGCTGTCGTTAACAGGTGCGGATTTCGAGTTATTCTCAGATTCCTCTAACTTATTTTATTGTTGTTGTTTGCTTGTCAATTCCCTTGCTTGTTATTGTTGCTTGATTGTTTGTTTAGTTGCTAATTGGTTGTATTGTTGATGCTTGCTTGGTTGCTTGCTTGGCTGCTTGATTGGTAATTACTTGTAGTTGTTAAGTTCTTGAATGTTCTTTTGAAGTGCATAGCTTGAATGCATGAGTTGTCATAAGGAGCATGCACATATACTCTAGAATTGAATTGGGACAAAACTTGAAGAGTTCAGTGGCAAAATAAGATTGTAGTATATGCTAGTGTTATATTTTAGAATAAAGCATGAAGATGCATGATCTATATTTTTATATCAAAAATCTGAAAATGAAGTATGATGTTCAAATTTAGAATTTGGTTTTGAATATGACATGATTTGCATCAAGTGTTTGAGTTGCATTGCATATGCATAGATGATATAGAACATGAGTTGAACTAGAACTTTTGCATGATATATTTGCATGCATGATACATAGCACGATATGAACTATTTACTTGCATTAAATGAACTATCAATGGAAATGTGAATATGACTTGCATCTATAGAGCACATTATTTGCTTGTATATGGAATGTCTTGTATGTACTTTGATGGGAATTGAAGAATGAAATCCGAGGGTCATGTAGGCGCCATATTCGGGTAGCGCATAGCAAGAGCTGTGTAGGCGCCATATTCGGGTAGCGCATGGCAAGAGCTGTGTAGGCGCCATATTCGGGTAGCGCATGGCAAGAGCTGTGTAGGCGCCATATTCGGGTAGCGCATGGCAAGAGCTGTGTAGGCGCCATATTCGGGTAGCGCATGGCAAGAGCTATGTAGGCGCCATATTCGGGTAGCGCATAGCAAGAGCTGTGTAGGTGCCATATTCGGGTAGCGCATGGCAAGAGCTGTGTAGGCGCCATATTCGGGTAGCGCATGGCAAGAGCTGTGTAGGCGCCATATTCGGGTAGCGCATGGCAAGAGCTGTGTAGGCGCCATATTCGGGTAGCGCATGGCGAGAGCTGTGTAGGCGCCATATTCGGGTAGCGCATGGCGAGAGCTGTGTAGGCGCCATATTCAGAACTTGTAGAGCATGACCGGATTTATGCTTGGTGTAAGAACTTGTAACGCATGATAAACAAAAGAAAATATTTGAGAATTGCTCTACTTGAACAATAGTGTGAATGTTGAATTTATTTAGTTTTTCCTCTTGACTTGATTGCGGTGTTACTTTTTATAATTGTGTTCAATATATAGCTAATTGATCCATGAGCTTTTAGGTTGCATAATTGAATTCTTTCATAAATTTCTTATTTGCATCACATGCGAGTATATAGAAGACATGAGTTGAACCATGCTGATAGTTGATATGCATGGCATGTAGATATATTTTCTAAAACTGGTGCATGACATAATAGGGAATGCCGAAATAGGAGTTCGATGTAGATGAATCATTTGCGTGATATGAATGCATAGCTTATCTCATGAACATATGACATGGATACATTAGGTTGCATATGAGGCATGAACATAATATCTGAAAGTAAAGTATGGTTGATTTTAAAGCATTTGAGTAAAACATGAGTTATAGTTGAGTAATGCATAGTAAATTTTATAAAGTTCAGGGTTGCTGATTTTTGTTATCATAAATGAGTATTCCGTAAAGTAAAATTCTCTTATTTTCATTGACTGATTATAGTTGGTAACTTAGATTCATTGGTTCTTATATTATTAATTGTAGTGTATATTTTTAGTGCTCGGTGTTGTTTCAGTTTCAGTTGGTCGGATCTAGGGATAACTCGACTGGAACTGAATACCGCACTGGGAGATTTTCAATCTCTCATCTCTCCACTTTGTGGGTTCCAGGTACAAAACACAAGATAAGGAAATACGATTTCGAACTTGAAGACTGTGGGACTTGCAACGAAAAAAAAAAAAGTAAGTAAGTTGTGTCATTGGTAATGTATATGTATATATGTGATTCTGTAAAATGATAGAAATCGCCTTGCGCTAATGAGCGCGGCGGGTTGTCGGCCCCGTTGTCGGGGTGTGACAGTTTCCTCCAATGAATCAATATTGCCAAATGTATTTCTCAACATTGAATATACTTTTACAGTAAGTTGAGTATGCATCTATCCAGTAATTATCTGCAAATTCATACAGTACCATTTGTTTTTGAAGATAGTACATCTAGAGAAGTGAAAAATGAGTGAAGTAACTAACATAAGCCCTCACAGTGAGCTCGTTGGATCTCGATCATACTTAATTGGTCACACAAAAAAATATTGCTACTTTTTCAAAATTTTCTGTACTAAAAAATATTGACTAAAAGTCTGCTAGCCCTTTGTGCAAAAAAATATTGACTAGCTAACCTCTACTTAAGTTGTCCTCTCGAATTATAAATAAATTCTGATTTCTTCGAGTCATGAAAGACTACCTAGTGCCAAAAAGCAGATGTCATGTGAGTAAAGCAAAAATATGGTTGTCATTTTCTGAAGTTTTGATAACAACCATACATCATGTGATGAATACAGCTCTTAGTAGTAATGCACATGCAAATCAACACAGCTCTTAGTAGTAATAGCACTATTTTTTGAACTAACTTTCATTTGAATCTAGAACTACCAACTATTTTTTGTTTGTCTTCTGTGGTTAGCAACCTATTATACTAACCCAACTAAAATTGGATTAGCTACTATTCTTTGTTTCATCCAAACGAGACAACAAATTTGGTGAGGGGTAGGCAAGGAAATGGGATGGGCTGGAAGAAAATGAGTTGTGAGGAAAATAAATTGGGCCCAAGAGTAGACAAACTTGTTCAACAAAAATAAGCAATAGTAAAAAATTATATCGACTAAATTTGTTTTTCATAATTATATCTACCTCTCAACATTATTGGGTCCGCCCGTCATCATCAACAACTGTAATATGCCATTTTTTTGTTGTTGATGGTATTGTATTTGTCAGTTTCCTCCAATAACTCAATATTGGTAAATGTATTTCTCATTTAATATACATATACAGCAAGTTGAATTTGCATATAGCCATTAATTATCTACATATACAACGCTATTTGTTTTATATATAGTACTTATAGAGAAGGGAAAATGAATGAATTAACTAACACAAGCTACCAAACTTAACTTTCTGGATCTCAAGCATCATAATAATTAAATGATCACACAAAAATTGTATTAGTATGTGAATCGTGTGATCAAAATGATCATAAATTCATGATGCTATTTTTTCTTAATTTTGAAAGAATTACTAAAAACGTTGTTACCCCTTTGTGTTAAAAAATAACTGACTACCCCTAAGTAGTCCTTTCCAATTATAAATAAATTTTGCTTTGTGTCAGTCATACAATACCAGCAAAAGAAATAAGACCCTATTGATCTCATGCTCCAGTTTAGTAAAAAAATGTTTCTAGACCAAAACGAACATGTCACATTAGTCTAAGTTGTTCTCTGGTTACCACTTTCTCAGTTTTCTATAACAACCCCTACATCATATGATGACTACGTACAGATCTTACGCTTTGCTTCCCTGTGCTAAATGTATGTACATATACATATATTTTGAACATAACAAGAAATTTCACAGAACCAACATTAATCTGTGATTGATCATGTATATGATATGTATAAATCAAAAAATTTATTTACCTGATGTAAAAAATATAATATTTTTTTGTCAATTAACATTGTTAAACTGATCCATTATCAAATGTTCACCCATTATATATGATTGTCAACTTTTGCCAAATGAATTGGTACTGAATCTCCATCTTTTATATATATGGGCATTACTGGATGTGTCGGTCACCTCGGGCTGTCTAACAGGCTTTTTGCATTTGATGATTTTTTTCCATGAAAATTAAGGATCGAGTCCTTATTTGTCTAAGATAAGAAATTTGGTCTATAAAGGAAATTAAGGATCGAATCCCTATTTAGAGGCTGCCGATCCAGCTGGCACCTTAATATCCAACATAAGAAATTTGGTCTATAAAGGAAATACGTAATAATACTCGGAAATTTAGAACAGATAAAATAAAATATATCAGGTACAAGTTTGAAAATAAAAGACGTAATTGCAGAAGATCAAGATATCATAGATCAATGTGTGAAAATGCAATGCACCATCACTCCGAGATCAGGCCTCTCCATTTATTGACTTCCCCATCATAGTGGAATAGCATCAGGACTTAATGTGTATAAGGAAACTGAATAAAATGAAAGCAAAATCAATAGCAAAATACATAAACATTAAAGACAATAGAAGTGTTAGTGTTACCCCTGCAAAGCATTGAGTATGTTATCCACTATACTTCTTCCAAAGACTCATAAATAGCTTCTCTTAATGAAATATACACAATTACCCTGCCTCTTTTAAGATGGGGTAGACAGGAGAGATAGTTTGGGTGCTTAAAAGGAATTGGAAATATACTCAATTACCCTGCCAATAATTCTCATGTTCCATATATAAGATATTGGTTATAATGCATTATCTAATGCTTGCAGTGGCATCCACAAATCAGGTAATTTCGCATGACAAACATAATATTAGAAGTTATGTCTCTTGTTAGACATAAAAGCATCTTGTTAAATTAAAAAAAAAAATTTAGTTAAAAATGATTGAATTATTTTGATATATATATATATATATTAAGCCAACTCTAATCCTTTTAACAATGAATTTTCTTACCTTAGATACAATATTATTTACAATATGAAAGCCCTTAGGGTGATACAATTATCTGCCAATACAATGTTAAAGCCGGCATTATCTGCCAATACATCTTGTTTAGGGTTTAAGTTAAAAATGAAAGCCCTTACGCTGATACAACAAGGTTATTTGGTCCCTTCCTATGTAAATGTCAAAACATACATTTTTTAAAACCTAAGACCCCAATACCATAACAAATGCCACCTCCTCATTGAACAAACAAAGGAAATGTAAACCCTGAGTAAACACATGCCTGCTCCCTTGCCTTCTTTGCCAACAGGTATTGCCAATAAGCTTTTTGATGCCTTTTTAATGTTCTGTGTTTTATATTCACAAAGGAACAAAGAAAAGTTAATTCATACCAAATGTGGCCAAACAAACAAAAAGTATCACGCAGAAATAAACTTTGAGTATCCTAATAGTATTTCTCACCTAAATAGTTTTAGTATGACAACAAAATAGAGTTTGATTAACCAAGTAAATAATTGTTATACTAAATAACTCAATGAAGTCTCTTAAAAACATAAATTAAAAGAAAATTAAAGTACCTTATTTTGTTAAGAACCCAATGAAGGTTCCATTTCCAAATCAGAGGTCCCACTGACGATGCCTTTTGGCAATGGTTCGCTTCCGAGTAGCTTACAATGGGTATACATATTGAGGTGGGTATTTTGTCCTTCTCTAAACTTTTTAGTTGTAATTGTGTTCATGACCATTTATAATATTATTTTTGTTAGTTTACTCCAATACCTCGATCATAATTTGATGAATTTGATTCACAACTTATTAAATATATTTTTCATAAGAACTTTAAGCTAATTATTTATCTGCCAATACAATGTTAAAGCCAACATTATATAGTATTTGAGAAGTCCAAAACATATGAAACAACTAACCCAAGGCTCTCGTCATCATACAATGTCAATGACTTTGCAAATAATTTTGGTTTTGTATTTACCATAAATTTTGTGTGACCACTCAATAATTTGAGATATTGTACCAGGACATAATTCCCCTCAGTGATTATTGATTTATTTAGATGTATTTTAATGAGAGTTATAATTTAATTTGCATGGAATACTGACATCTTTAGATGGGCATTCTTCTTTTCATAGAATCTAGTCGTATGTGTGTACTTAATTAGGCTGTTTAGAATATTGTTTTTGTAGTAGCTTTGTCCAATTGCTCCATCAGAATTTGATGAATTTGTTTCTCAACTTATTAGATATGTGTATAGTAACTTGAAGCTAATTAATTATTTGCTAATACATATGTTAAATCTCTCTTTATATAGTATTTGAGACATCCAAAACAGATGAAACAACTCATGGTAAAATTTAAATGACTTTGCAAATATATCATTTTTATTTTTCCATAAATTCTGCGTTATCAGTCAATAATATTTATGTTTTAAAATGTACTGCGAGTAATATAGCATATATAAGATAATAACCATCCTCTCGGATAAGCGGTAGGGATGATAACACCCAAAATATTTAATATTCACAAGAGAATATGTATTCTTGTAACCTCCCACAAAGAGAGTATGTATTCAGATGGGATTCCTTGAGGCTGACCGACGTGTCTGATTAACACAAGTATAATTACATTAATCAACTCTCATAAGATTGAGATCCATTAATTAAACACAACTCCGTTAATTAATCGAATGGTTAAGTGTGCTCATCGCCCTGCTCTCATTTCAAATTCTCTTAAAATAATTTTTCATCACGGAATTGTCGAGCTAAACATTATTATTCTAAAATTTGCAACTTCAGATATCTTTGAATAACAGTTTCAAAATAACAATATTTTATAGATACCTAATAAAAAAAATCAAGCTTCAACATATTTATTCAAATTATTAGAACTAGCTAGAGTTGACTAAATTTGACATTCAAGTATTTTTTTTTTAACGTAAAAATATTTAGAGAATCTACGGGGAGGTCAAAAAGAAAAGAAATAGATGTCATCTTGCCCCTCGTTTACCGCTGAAGTATTCACCGAATGTGCGGCCTTGTAATATTTTTTAAATCCAAATCTTAAATTATCTTCCCAATTCTTTGCCTTCAAGAACTTTTAATAGAAACCAAATTATTATCCAAATGTTCAGTAATTAGTTTAAAACTACAGTTGATAAGACTAATAGACCAATAATTAGATATAGAAATAACTAATAGACAAATTTAGACCAAATTTTTCTTAGATATCTAATTAGTTACCACAAAAATAATTTATGGTTTTAATTAAATCATGTTTAATGACATAAAAAAAGATCGGTAAAACAAAAATGAAAAAAACATGAGGACCAATATTAATTTTGTTGGTTCTCTCCAATAGCTCCATCAGAATTTATAGTAACTTGAACGTAATTAATCTGTCAATATAATGTTAAAGCCCCCATTATATAGTGCTTGAGTTGTCCAAAACACATGAAACAACTAACCCAAGGCTCTTGATACCTCATCATACAATTTCAGTCACTTTGCAAATGTATTCTTTACTTTTGTATTCTCATAAATGTTATGGCCATTCAATAATATATAAATAATTTTAAATTATTCTACGAGAGTAATAGCAAAAGTACTCTATATAATGAATCTATACCCATTTATGGTCGTATGAGTTCAAAGAAGTGCAAAAGTACTCTAGATAATGATTATGGATCAAAGAAGCATATTATATGAAAAACATACTTTTTAAATTTTTAGATACACATACTTTGATATTTGGATCCTCAATTCAATTGTTTTGCATAGCAGCAACGAGTTAACTCTCCATTATTAATTCTTGCGCTGTTTAAATTAAATCTTGTATTGAACATTTAATTTGAGAAAGTTTAATGTTCCAGGCTGCTGGGCCCAGTTGGGATTCCGTTAATTAAACTCAACAACTCCGTTTATCGAACAGTTAAGTATGCTCATCGCATTCCCAAATGTTGTGTGACCACTCAATAAATGTTCATCTATTTGCAAATATATTATTATTTTTGTATTTCCATAAATGTTTCGTGTCCACTAAATAATATATATTTTAAAAGTGTTCTACGAGTAAATGATGAAGAATCCCTACTACAAGCCATGCGGATCCAGTTCCGCAATCAACAAGAATACAATCGCGTCCAAACCATGCTAGATCGCACTATTGCAAATAATAAAGCAATGTGTGTCAATACCATGAAGGTCCTCGGCTGCTTCGACTACTTGAGAGTATCCCTTAATAACATTAATTTGTGGGATCTAGCGGACCGATTGGGAGCCACAAGGATATACGAAAGGCTAACCATCGAATTCTTATCAACCTTGCAAATTCATGGCGACAAAATCAAGTACCGCCTCTTCAACCGCCCTTTTGAAATCACAATGGAAGAAATTTGCACCGCGCTCTCAATCCCCACTAAAGGCGAAACTGAACTCGGCAATTGCTATATGGATGAACGGAAGGTTTATCGCAAAGACTCGCGACTCATCTCGAGCATTGAATTAAGGTATATCCATCTCGAGCGCATTTTTTATTTTTTTGATAATTAATGATATTATATTTGAGTGTTTAATTGTTGATTGCATTGCATATATATGTTTTCTCCAATGGCTTAACATAATTATTAATTTTTTTCCTATAGCATATTTTTTAAAAATTGAGTATATATCTTCAATATTAATTGGTGAGTTGTAAATACAAAAGTAACAATAATTAATGAGGAAGCTTTACCTATGCGAGGAGATGCGCGCAAAGATTTGAAGTGAAGAAAGGTGAAGTCTATAAGAGAACGAATTGAACAATTTTTTTGCTTTTTTTTTTTTCTGTTTAGTGCGTTAACAACCTCACAGTGTAGTATCTCTACTATGAATTTTCTTCGATCCAAACCAATCCCCTTTTACAGAAAATTTCTTTGACAATATTCAAATTTATATAATATGAATCCAGTTCTACCTTTTTATTTAAAACTGTATTTTACAAATGGCTCACCTGCAAAAAATAACATTTTGAATTTGTAACAGAAAAATTGAATTTTTTTCATCTAAATCAACAAATTCACACACTTACAAATATAACAATATAATTAGATCTGACAATGACACACTTCTACCGCAAAGTCATTAGAGATATTTTGGAATTATATTTAAGTTTCCGAACGCCTCATATCGTTTAAGTGATAATTTTATCTATTTTTGGAATCAGACATAAGGAAATTATGATCATTCAAATCAGAAATCTAAATATATAATTAAACTTCAAATGAATTCGGACTATATCATATTGAATGCCATTCAAAAGGATTGGTAAAATAGAAAGGCATGCAAAACCATACTAGTTTTCCCTTTTCCAGTAGCTCCTTGAAAATTTGATGACTTTGTTTTTCAACTGCGTATAAATATGTTTACAGTCACTTAAACCTAATTATATATCTGCCAATACAATGCTAAACCCATCATTATATACTACTCAAGAAGTCCAAGACAGATGTAGCAAGTAACCCATGGCTCAAGATACCTCATCATACAATTGCAATGACTTTTCAAATATATTCTAATTTTTGTATCCATAAATGTAGTGTGACCACTCAATAATAAAATAAGATAATCAGGAATCTCCTGGTAAACTTACATATATATGTCAGAACTAAAAGATATTTTATGAACTTTATTTCAGTGATGCACAAAAATTTGTAAACTTAAATGTTAATGCACACAAATTTTGTTCCATATCGGAAATTTAAAAATTGACGTACAATGATATCCTCATTAATAAATATTATTACTGACTTGTAACTGTCTGATCAATTCATTATGGTTAATGCATTTATTTCTTGGTTCATTGTATAATTGTCCCTTTTATTATAAAAAATCTACAATTAGTTTGAAAGAATAGGAGAAATATTTATATATACTGCTCTTAGGTAATTCTCACGATAATGAAAGTTAAAAAATAGAAAAAATTATTTTTCTTAATTATTTGGCTCCTGGATATGTCCGTCATTGGGAAACATACACAATCTATGAATTCTCACGATAATGAAAGTACAAAAAAAATTAAGAATAATTCTATACTGCTGTTAGGTTGTTTTCTAATCCGCTCGATCCACTCAATTAAATTCGACACATTCTCTTGTGTAGCGAGGTCTGACAGTTTGATCAGGTGTGAGTCAAAGCTAAACCCCAGCAAACTCATCCATCTGACTATCTATCATTCTAGTCTATCATTCCCGTAATGACACAACACATACTCTTATATATTTATCAAAGTACATGGATGTAGTGTTCAACATTCTTTAACAATATTATATTTAATTTATGTAACACTTGTACGAACTTTCAAGTTTTTGATAATCTGTCCATCTGGCATTCATAATTGATCATATTGTATACATTGGCTTTCTACAATAGCGCATTGGCTTTCTCCAAAGTACATTGGCTTTCTCCAATACCTTATTGTGATTGCAAAACTTTTTTTCTTAATTACGCATTTTATGTTATAGTAAATTGAGTATAAATCTCTATTTGTTAGCTGCAAATGCAGTGAATAATGACTGCTTGTTTTAAATATATATCATTCTCAAGAAGTGCAAAATAGATGAACCAACCACCCAAACACCCAAAGCAACATGAAATTCATCATGCAATCCAATTGGACTCATATTCAAATTATTTCAGTATTTCAATCTTGTGACCATAAACACATTGTTTATTTCCATAAAATATTTTTATATGATTACTAATTTATTCCTCCGTGTTAAAAATAAATTTTGAGTGAACTCTTATCTAGAATCATGAATGAACTCTAATTTGTCATCTCCAAGTTCAAATGAATTGATCGCCGCTCCATCATAATTAAGAGTTAAGACGTTGCTGATATCACTATCCTTAAATTATTTTTTTAATGGAGCATGGTAATATAATTAATTTGACATAATAAATTTAATATATATATATATATATATGCCAGGACTAAGATGGTTTGTAAACACATTTAATTGACTGAACAAAATACATTATAAATTACGACAATGAGTGCATCTTTTTTGAGAGAATGACACATCAGCGGTTCGATAGATACGGAGGTTTTGTTGTAAAAATTCCACGAACTCAAAAGGATGGCAACTCAGCCAAAAAGGAGAACCCAACATGTGTGTTTATGCATCTTTGTTGAATTCACAAACTTCGCTCTATGTGAAAAATGTTTGTAAACTTTAATTTCTCCTCATTCCAAGCGAAACTTCTTGTTAGTCACAAACAAAACATGATTATTTCTCTATTAATAATATAATGGTTTGTCGATTTCTCTGTCAATGTTAACAAAGAAAATATACCACAATCATGAAAACTATATAACAAACAACCAATTAAAATCAAAATTTTATAATAAATATATAAGAATGAATCAATCAACATATAATTTAAATTTTCATCAATCCTAACTACACTAAAAAACACAAAAATCAATTCAATTTTTATTTTGTCACTTTCAAGCCCCAACTCAGATTCTATATATATTGCTTTCTCAGTTTTTTTTTTATTTAAACAGGTTGATCTCCCATCCATTACAAACCCACATTTGAGTAGTATATATAGATGGTGGGTCATGCATACGAGTGTGTGTGAGAGTGAGTAAGAATATATCAAAACTTTGTGCTTGTATTTTGTACTCTCTTAAATAATAGAAATTTAAAAGGTATAACTCCTCTCTTTTACTAAACCACAATCCGATTCAATTTCCAACAAGTATGTCTTCATAACCCTATCTTCTTATACCCAGTTTCAAATTTTGTACCTGACAAAAGTAAAAAAAGGATCAGGCAATGTATACTTCGTTAACTACAAGAAGTGGAACATTTAATTAGAAATAGTAAACAAGGGCCACGCAAAAAATGATGAATAAAAGAAAGATGAATATGAAATAATATGACCACTTTATTTTGCATCAAACAGCTTACATATATGTTCGGAATAATCTTCAGCTCAAGGGCTGGAGAAGGACTTGTCCGTAATTGCTTACTCAGTTCGAAAGCTGATTTAGGAGTGACCTGGATGATCTTTTGTTATGCAGAGCAGAGTTGTAAGCCAAAAGAGTTGTAAATAATTATTGAAAATTGGAATAATATAATGTGCAGTTTCGTTCTTGGTATTTCAGTGCTGATAAATTTGGAGATTAATATTGTTTTTATTTAAAGATATGTAATACTTGCTGTTTCATGTTGTTTTTAATTCGTGTAAGGCTACCAATGTTGTACAATGATACAACCTTATGAATTTACGTTATATATCAATTATTTATTGATTTCCACCAATAACTCAATATTGCTAAATGTACTTCACTCTGTTAACACATGTGATATTCAACAGCTTTTATATGTGCAATTCTATTCTGTCCGATCTATCATGTTAAATCTATCATGTTGTTATTGGCAATTGAAACATTATCAACAATGTTATTGTCTGACTAATGTTATTTATAGATTTTTATTAGTAATTTTATTTGTGCTAATTTTTGTTATTCTATATTGTATTTTCACTCTGTTAACACATTATTAAGAATCACTAGTTATAATAATAATTTAAACAAATTAAATTGAATTAAATATGTATATATAGGATGTTATTGTAAATTTATATAGCTCAAAAATTATATTTCATAGAATTTAAGTATTATTTGTTGATGCGTCAAGAGTTGTTAATTTTGAATCATTGAAAGTTCAAGTCACATATATGAGACACCTTGAAACATACATCAAATCTCATCACATCATATGGATCATGTCTATAATGTTAGTGAATTTAAGCTTTATTTTTTAGGATTGTCAAGATTATTAAAATAAGATCATGTCTATAATGTTAGTGATTATTAAAATATTTTTTTCCCGCTAATAAAACTAAAAAAGAAACAAGCTCAATGGCCATGATAAGGCCATGCTATGTTGATCCGGCCCAACAGTTTACCAATGTGAAGAAACCGAATGAACAAATTTGTGGATAACTCGAATTAGTTTTGTTGGGCCATTAAAAGGTGTCTTTAATGAAAGTAAAACAATCAGAATTAAACAGATTCAGACTACAAGTAACATTAACTTTAATATACTAAATTACAGTACTATAAGTATAATAGAATTTGCACTTGAACTAAAGCATAAACATGTAATATGATATTGTATAATAAATGTGAGGTTGAGCCCATTATTCTCAGCAGAACCGAGACCTTATAATCTATCACGATCAAAGCTCCAATTAGCATCTAGGACTCAGGAGTATGCTTCATATATTTTAAGAAAAATATGATATCGTATGTGAGAAGAACTCAAAAGCAAATGATTTCCAAATAACAACAAAAAGTCTGAATAGTATGGATTGTCGACTGAAGACTTTTAAATGTAGTATCTATAAAAATGGAGATAAACAAGGTTCCATTTATAAATAAAAGACACTTGTTATCCCCACAACTTGTACTCTTTTTGTATGTTCTCGACTTGTTTCCGGAGTTCAATCTTTTACAATCAAGTAACATAAAGTTCCCATATATTGTTTTTGGGTTTTTTATTATTTATGGTAATGTTTTCATTGACTTCCTCCAATAACTCAATATTGATAGATTTAATTCCAAACATGTCATACATTCACTTTAAATATGAGCAGAGTATATATTAATTGATTATTTGCAAATACTATATATATAGTTCTTGAAAATGTAAAATGGGTGAACCAACTAAACCTAAACATCCAATGCATGTGATAGCTATCATACATGTCAATTTATCTCATACAAAAGTTGCATATTTTAAAATTGCAACAGTGTAACCAGATCATGATGCTAATTTATGAATCATTCATGAGGTCGCAAATTTCTGTGTCAAAAATGTTTGTGAACTTTAATTTTTGTCATCAAATAATTATCCAAGTGTTTTAATCGTGTAGCTTGATCATAATGGACTTCGGACCAAATTTTTTTTATTTACTCAAAATTAAATTCTAGGGCAAATTTTAACAACTCAATTTGTAGATATAGGAAGAACAGGTCTCCAAATTCCATCGCATAATTATTTTTTTATACAAAAAAAACGAACGGAAGATGTGACTGCATGTATACATTCAGTGGACATTGGCCGATCATGAAGCTCGATCGTATCTGAATTGATCAAACATCCTATTGACGAGCCCCTTTCATTGTACTGACTATGATCCATACATAATTATTGCTTGTGGCTGGTCAATATGCTGCAGAGACCATAAATTGTAAGGAGTTGTACACAAATGCTTAAAAAAATAAGGGAAGCAAAAATCCCTCATAATGCCTCTGTGTCGACAAATTGATGCAAAAAACCAACTCTGCCTCAGTTCCTTCTGTTCTTTCGGGATAGTCCATCGTGACTTCTAAGACAAACAAAATGTATCCTATATTTAGATGTTGAGGACTAGCAAATGCATGCACTTAAATAATCCCAAATTAGCAACTCAATAACAAAACAAAAAGAAAGAGAGACTGAATTGCGATCAGCTGGGTAAAAATGGTGAAGAAATTAAGAAACCAAAAAATAGATACGTTTCTTCGTTGCTTCTTACCATGTCACTAATGTTCCATTTCCAACGATCAGGAACACATCCCACACCATTGTCACTAATGTTTCGTCAATTGTGCAGAATCAAAGCCTCTGCCATCATTCCGAGGTGGCATTGGATGAAATAATCCAGATGATGACACAGGCTTCGATTCTGCACAGGCATACAAGAGACATCAATAAATAGTTGAATTGTGAACTTTGGACATTCGTAGAAAGAATGATCTCCTCTGGTCGCATACCGGACTAACCTTTTTATAAAGAAACTATTTCTACATGCTACCTTCAAATGGACGTAAGATGCCAATTTATACGTCACAAATTGCAGTGAGGTATGACCTTTTTTTATTAATTTTGAACATGTTACATGGTTAAGAGCATACATTCTGTAACAAACACCAAGACAAAATAAAACATATATAGCAAATATGAAAATTAACAAAAGATAAATTTAACCTTTTAATTGAAGGACAACATGAGCCCTTGAATATGAGGGTAGCAGAATGTCAACCTGATGGCATTAAGTCACATCAACTAAGAACAAAATCTTGTCAGAATCAGCTCCAGCTCTGAAAAGAACGAGCAAAAAATGATATATAAGAAAAGATGAATATGACATAATTATTATGACCACTATATTTTGCATCAAACACATACAAATATACATACCAGTATCAAAATTATTATTTTCAAGGGTTAAAATTTATAACATATGATGTTTATTTGCATAGATTTGTGAACTTGCTAGTGAGTAACATATTTTTGAATAATTGTTGTAAAATATTCAGCACATCAGTTCCTTATCTAAAATATTTTTTAGAGTTAGCAGGGCCTCCAAAAATTATTTCCAAACTTGAGAATAAGAAGATAATTAGATCAGATCAAATCAGAAATGAAAAACACAGACAATGCTTGCGGCATTGTTCTTCCCAGAAAGCAATTCCTAATTAGGTGAAACAAATATCCTATGATCAACTTCCCATTAAAAATATTATAATGAGATGTAATTAGCGTAATTCTACTAGCTTTACTCACATGCTATTATACCAAGATCAACGCATATGATGAAAAGTTACTAAACAATTCAGCATGGTTCGTAAAATCAGAATCCGAATCGGATTCAGTCAACTGTGGAATTGGAATCAGATGAATCGGTGGGAATCAGCCTAATATAGGATTTTTTTTTCTTGGAAAAATATTAATTTGTCAAAAAGTAATATTAAGACAAAAGATTACATTCAAATAATCCACATATATATAATACAAGCATTACCATCAGATCATACATTTTCTAGTAATGCAAAAAAAAAAACACGCTTCAGAGCTCAAGTTACCTTCTCCCATATGGAAAACGTAAATAAAGTATAAACATTTATATACTAGGAACCTATCCTTACAATTAATGAAGTTGTGATTATTGGGCCTTTAGTGCAATGCAATAATTTTGATGGTCCAAATTAAATATTTTTTATAAATTAAGGTGCAAATTAAATATTGTGAATTGATAATTACAGAGAAGAAGAGCATATATATATATATATATATATATATATCTGTGTGTGTGTGTGTTTAATAGGTTTCTTTGTTTATATATGTAGGGTTTAACTAAAATAAATAGAGAAGCCATAAGCTCCAACAGTTTGAACCCCATACTGTACTAGTTTACAAAAGTTCAGTATAAGAGAGAAACTTCTGTTCATCTAAAACTTATCTAAAATCTTGATTATTCATAAATGTTTTTTTGGTGCGATTTTTGTTTCTTGGCTTGAGCAATTGCACTGTTGTTGTTGTTGCAATAAATGTCTATCCGACTTGTGATGTTAGGACAACAAGCTCTGTTACGAACTTCTACCTATATTTTGCTGCTTCTGAAGTAGTCTCTTGCTTTGAGCTCTTCCTGCTCACAACACCACCATTGAGGATGAACACATACTATCTAATATATAAATATATTTTTGAGATTTAGATAGTTAATGTTATTATATTTCAGCTTTTGATAATTTATCGTACTATACATATTAGCTTTCTCCAATAGCTCAATATAATTGTTAAACTTTTTCTTATAAAAATTCGTTTTAGTAAATTGAGTACATATATTAATTAATTAGCTCCAAATGCAGTTATTATTTGTTCTAGATATCAATAAATTTCGAGAAGTGCAAAATAGATGAACCAACTACCCGGACATCTTGGACTCATAAAAATAACATATTCAATTGTATGACCATGCATATCACACTACTTGTGTGGATAATTTCATTTGCAAGATTTTTAAATTATGCTTCATGTCTAAATTTTGAGTGAACTCTCCATCGCCTCTCCATCCATAATAATTAAGAGTAAAGACATTGCTGATATCACTGTCTTTATATTAATTTTCAAATTAGCATGGATATAAACTATTTGTAGTAAACTATATATATACAACCGAACTACAAAGATGCTTTCTAAATTTCATTTAAGTGAGGGCACAAAATTAATATGACAAAGAATGCATAAGAGACGAGAGAATGAAGAACACCTCAAGAGAACGAATAGAACAAACCTTTTGCTTTCTTGTTTGAGTTTTGTAAAGTTAAGAGTCAATAGCGTATGTAGTTTCTCCATTCTCTATTAATTATTAATCGGACCAATGTATAGAAGATACGTAAGTTTGGTACCTAATTCATATATATATAGCATAAATAAGTTTGCATCCTTGTGTAAATGTGTATAGATTACAAATTTTATTTGCAACCTCTTTGGATAAATATACAAAAGTAAGTTCTGTTATTTTTTTATGGGTCAGATTTTTTATAAAAAATAAAATTCAGCCAGGGGGCTTGCTCTCCAAACCAAAATACACAAGTAATTTGAGTGCTAACATGAACTAGTGAACAAACAATGTCCTCCATGTGACACGTCGCACAAATAAAATCCAAATTGAGATCCCTTATGAATATTAAAATAACTTAAGATTGCTTTATTCCAACAATATTAAAAAAATAGAAAAAAAACTCTCTGGAAGTAACTTGGCCTCTCCTTAATGTAGATTGGATGGAATTATACCAATGATTAGAACGTTGCATTTACTAACATCCTGCTAACAATAATATGAGCACGCTGTGCTCAGTATTGAATTTATATTTTATGCATAATATTAGCAAATGCAAGATTATAATCAATAATCATGTGTTGCAACGTTCATCCAACAGACTCTGTTAGACAGTGATCGTGAAAAAAGTAATTAAATAGCAGGAAAGTAAATACTCTATTAAAAATATATTTAAGCGATCATGGTTTCAAATACCATAACACGAATCATATATTAGTAATAGTTGATAGGCTTACTAAATCATGAAGTGTTTTGCAATTAAAAACCCAAGAAATTCAGAATCCGTAAATCCAAAATAAAATAACAAATGAATTTAAATCTTACAGAAGACATCTTTAGGCGGAAGCGTTAATACTAATCTTCAATGGTTTTCCTCAAATCTGATGATGGAAACCCTTTTGCGTTTTCTTTACTTCTCTCTTTCAAAATGGATGAAACCTTTTAAGAAATAATATCCCCCAAAATCAATGGAGAGAGAGACGTTTCTAGAAAAGATCCCTTAAAATAAGTGGATTGAAAAAACGTTTTTGGAATAAATGGACAGAAAACATTTTTGGAATAAATGGGTAGAAAACGTTTTTGGAATAATTTTCGTCCAAATAGAGAAGAGGTCTTTTAATATTATCTGAGGCAACCTTTGGGACTAGTACATTTATTAATAGCAATCTGAAATTTTCCATCAAAAATTCAGATGTCTTTTCGTTAATTTCTTTAAATGAAATTGGTGCACAGTAATAACATAGGCCACATAATAAAATAAAACTAACAATAGTTTGAGAGGCTTCTCCATATAATCGAAGCTAATGAGGGATCAATGTAAAATTACAATAAGTACAAGTTCAATGGCCATGAAAAGGATGTCTTCTGTGGTTCAAATTATTTTTGTTGGGTCATTGAAAGGATGTCTTCAAAGAAACGAACTCGATTAGAATTGTACAGATTTCAAACTACAAGCAAAACTAATTAAATAAATTACAATATAAGCCAGAGAGAATCCGTAATTCAAAAAGAAAATATAATATTTTTTTTCAGAATAAACTAAATTTTAACACTGAGAACTTCTATATTTTTTTTGCTACATTCAAGTATATTTTTAACCTAAATAAATATTTTACAAGGTCAAAAAGATAAGGAGATAGATGTCACCTTGTTAAACTCCTCGTTTACCACTGAAGTATTCATCTAATTCTCAATTATATTTTACATCACATGTACTGCGTTGTAATATTTTTTGAATCAAATTATTAAATTTTCTTCGGATACTTTGCCTTCAAGAACTTTTAATAGAAAAGACCAATTAACCCTAACAAAGCCTTTTCAAAATCTAGTTTAAGTAGAACTCCATTTGATTTGGGAATTTTTATTTTATGAACAACTTCATGGGAATAGGCTACAGTGTCCATAATTTGTCTTCCTTTTATATAGCAGTATGTGACCTATCAATAAAATAATCCATGATTGAAACCAACTTATTAGCCAAATGTTCAGTAATTAATTTAAAACTACAGTTGATAAGACTAATAGACCTATAATTGGATGTAGTAATATCTTTTTCTTTTCTACGAATAAGACAAAGTAAGACCAAATTTTTCTTAGATATATCTAATTAGTTACCACAAAAAGAATTTGATGAATTACATCTAAAAAAATCGGTAAAACAAAAAGGAAAAAACATGAGGACCAATATTAATTTTGTTGGTATTCACCAATAGCTCCATCAGAATTTGATGAATTAATTTGTTTCTCAATTTATTGCATATGTTTATAGTAATTAACTTGAAAGTATTTAATCGGCCAATATAAATGTTAAAGCCCCCATTAATCTGCCAATAGTACTTGAGATGCCCAAAAGAGATGAAACAACTAAACCAAGGCTCTTGATACCTCATCATACAATTTCAGTGACTTTTGTATTCTCATAAATGTTATGGCCATTAAATAATAAATAATTTTAAATTATGCTACGAGAGTAATAGAAAAAGTACTCTACATAATGAATCTATATATACCCTTCTAATTTTATTTTCAAATATTGAATCTATACCCATTTCTGGTCGTATCAGTTCAAAAGAATTGAAAAAGTACTCTATATAATGATTATTGGATAAAAGAAGCATATTACATAAAAGAAAGGAACTTTTTACATTTTTTTATATACATATTTTGATATTTGCATCGTAAATTCATTTGTTTTGCATAGCAGCAACGAACTCTCCTTTCTTTATTCTTGCTGTTTGAATTAAACCTTGTATTGAAAATTGAATTTGAGAGAGTTTAATGTTCCACACCGCTTGGCCAAGCTAGGATTCCCATAAGCTGACCAATTTGATTTAACATTGATAAGATTGGCATCCGTTAATTTAACACGACAACTCCGTTTATCGCATGGTTAAGTATGCTCATCGCCCTACTCCCATTTATGTTATCTTAAAAGAATTATTCATGAATGTTGTGTGACCACTCAATAAATGTCATTTTAATTTCCAAAATATTAAATCTATACCCATGCCTGTATCATTTCAAAAGAACTATATATATTATTGGATCAAAGAAGCACATTCTCGGAAATTACAAACTACTTCTAATCTGATCTGAAGTATGTATGATCTAAGGAAAAAAAAAAAAAGGAAAATGTGATTGGAATTGTTGTCATTCTTGTACACAAATGCTGGCCTTGAGTTGCCTATTAAAAGACAAAGACAGTCTACCATATGAAAAGGTTTCAGCTACAGTCACTATATTATATTGTTCTGGCCCGAATTACAAAAGGTGAGCCAACCGAATGAATAAATATGAAAACTGGTCTTCTTCAGTGTAATATAGTTTCACTGGTTCATAGTTGTACGTACTACATATCAATGACCAATAAAAACTGTAAAATTATATTCAAATTACATGAACCAATGATCCAAGAAAAAGTGTAAAAAAATAATTATTCGAATTAGAATAAAATTGTAAAAATATATTGAATTGACTACAAAGAGAACTACATCAACACTAAAAAAAAAATTATTCGATAAAAGAAGCAGCACAAAAGTGAATACATCAAGGGCGGAGATTTTGCTCGCTTATTAAGCACAAAGTAAGCACCAGTGATGATCTTAAGTCTTGCATCACATAGTTAGCACAAGTTTGATTTAGTAGTGAATTGGATGATATTTTGTTATGCTGAGCACATATGAATAGCATGAGAGGTATAAATAATTACTGAAAATTGAAATAATATAGTGTGTATTTTCAGATTTGGAAATCCAGTGCTAATAAAACTAGAGATAATTATTGTTTTATTTAATGATAGATTGTACTTGTTGTTTATCCAAATTGCATTTTTATTAATGTGGTTTTTAACTCGTATGAGGCGACCAATTTTCTAAAATTAGGTATCAACTTTAATATTGGTTATAAGTTAATTTTTCATAGTTGATTGTATGTATTTATTGGCTTTCTCCAATAACTCAATGTTGCTAAATGGATTCCTTCTCAACATTGAAATATTCCACAGTAAGTTGAGTATGCATATATCATTTCTAAAGAAGAGCAAAACGGATGAATTACCTAACGCGAGCTCCCAAAGTGATCTCATTGGATCTCAAATTTCATAATATATTTATATGGTCTCACAAATAAATTGTGTTAGTATTCCAATAGTATGATCAAATGATCATAAACTCTGCTTGCCATTTGTGTCAAAAAATAGTGACTAACTGGTAACCGCTAACTTGTCTTCTCCAATTATAAGTAAATATTGATCTGTTACAGTCATACAAGACAAGCTAGTGCATCACCTCTCAGTCCAAAGAACTAGCTAGGGATTTATTGATTTCACCCTCCGTTTTAAAAATCATTTCTAGACCAAAAAACATATGTCACATGAGTCAAGCTGTCCTTCGGTGGCTATTTTACAACATTTTGTTCATATGTTTATAGTAACTTGAAGCTAATTAATTACATGCCATTTCAATGATAAAGCCCCCTTTATGTAGTACTCGAAAAATCCAAAACAGAAGAAACAATTTAAATGGCTTTACAAATTAATCATTTTTTTGTTTTTGCATAATTTTTTGTGACCTTTCAATAATATTTTTGTTAAAAGTGTACTATGAGTAATAGCATATTACCAACATCCTGGATATATAAGAGGTATACACATGCACGCACGCATGATTTTTTATATTAATATTCATATCTATGAATATTAATATAAAAAACATGCGCGCATATGTGCGTTGTCACACCCCAGATTTTGACCATCTGGAGCATGATTATAACATCATCATTGCACCTTTCCTTGGTCTGTCAACCTACGTCGCCAACAGAAAGGAAAACAAAATACAAACGGAGTCAGCTACAAAGCTCAGTAACCGGTTATTTAATGACGCACTTCTCCATAATTGGCTTAATTTAACAACCATTCAAACGGGCCGGATTAATCCACACAAATGCTCATCAAATTATGTATG
The DNA here is from genome assembly GCA_025461045.1 of Carex parvula. Taxonomy (NCBI): domain Eukaryota; kingdom Viridiplantae; phylum Streptophyta; class Magnoliopsida; order Poales; family Cyperaceae; genus Carex; species Carex parvula. The sequence goes on along the minus strand of JAJGRW010000227.1, from coordinate 641,447 downwards.
CATATTTAATCGGCGATAGCACGTCCATCTAGGTTATCCGTAAAATAAGTCACATCATATTCACATAGTTGGAATCCCATCACACAGGCAATTTCCAACTTCCACAACACAATTCCTTAAACCGTCAATCCAATGGGAAATCCATCCAACATTGGAAGGCCGCCAACCCACTGGGAAATCTAACCAATAGTGAGAGGCTACAATCACAAATCAAATTCTAACCTTAGACACGCTATCCCGTTAAATATGCCATCATAATCCAATATGCAATACCAATATTCAAAACAACCATACAAAACAAAAACACAGATTACAGAGAAGTCCGGTTACCTGATAGCGAGAAATTCAGAATTTCAAGTCATATTGCAACGATAGTTCATAGTCATGGCGACGTAGTCGAAATTCAACTCAGACATACATATTTTTCTTGATTGGCTGTGCAAGGAAAGAGGAGCGGGAGGTATAGTGCAACAGAGAATTCCTCTTTGATTTTTAGCAATGTCCCAATGCTAATTCTATTCTTTAATTAATATATAGAGAGATCATGGGCGGTTTTCAGACTAGAAACAAATCAATTATTGCTTTGTATAAGATGGTATCTTTAATGGGTTTTGCATTGGAGACAAATCATGCAGAGAGTGGGTTAGCGGTTTCAGAAAGAACTGAAGGGGTTCGGTAATTAAATAAAAGATGGAAGGCTACAGTTATCATTTATGCAGATGCCACGAATGGCCGCATGGTAAGGGATGTCATCTTAATTCATTTTTTTTATTTAAATGGATATGAATAAAAATAGATTATGTTATTATAAATTCTTGCCGGTTATCATTTGTTACCTTGGAACGTTAAAATAGAAAACTAATTACATATAATATATTAATATATATTTCTTCACTTAATTAACTTTTTTTTTTAAGCAGAGATGTATATAGTATATTTAATATTATAAAATTTATCTTTAGGCATAAATATTAATAACTCAAAATTTTCAGAATGTTACATGCGTGGTAACCACGCACGCACGTATACGCATGATTTTATATATACATTTACCCCTCAGGGGTAAATGTATATATAAAACATGCGCGCGTGAGAACCGGGGTCTCTGCTTTCTGCCTTTTCCACTGTCCCTACACATGTATGCGCACGTATGCGCATACGCGGGAAGCTCAGCGAAATCTGTTAAGCATTAGAGCTGAGCCGGATTTCCCTTTTTGTGTTAGGAACGTATGGGGCCAAGTATGGTCTTTCAACATGGGCTTACGCCCGACCGAAGTCAACCAGTGGCCGGTTAACACTGATCATCTACGAGTTTTTCCTGGATGTGACTAACCTTACAATGAGGGAACGAGTTGTGATCCCTCCGCAGAGGGACGACTCTCTCAAAGCAACACAAGCTAGATGTGAGGCCGAGCGCCGAGTGAGCAGGCATTCTTCAATCAAAAGCCGTTTAATATATCTCCCTTGTGAGCCTCACGATGACTGAGTGGGTAACTCCAACTACTAACAAGAGGCAAAAAGAGGAATGGAGCGAGGCCGGCCCGCGCCAATTGAGCGGGCAATGACGGAAGGGGCGGACTCATATTCCAAAAAAAGAGAGTCCGTCCGCCGACCACATTGTCAATCCAGGGCAAGTCTTCGATGAATCTTATGAATCGATGACTTGCCCGGTCCTCGTAGCTAACCTGTTTTGTCCGGATGTAGGGAGCGTAACTAACCTGGTTGTTGATTTCACGTGTATGCATGTATGGGGTATGTGATGATATCAAAACCTTGCTATATGGCCCGGAAATTGAGCTGTATCGAACGATACATGCCTCTCATGTATGATAGATCAAAACAATGCTGTATCGTGAGATATAGGGAAGTTTTTATATAGAGATGCTATTTTCCCTACACACGTACGTGCGCACGCACGCACGTATACGCATGAGCACACACGCGCATAGCGGGCGGGCATACACGCATGATTTTTTATATTATGCCACTGTTTGACTCTAAAAAGTTGAGATTTAGAAATAAATAAAATGGCTAAAAATAATAAAAAATAGAATAAATGGAGGTATCCATTCAAAATGAAAATGGAGAAGAGTAGTTACATCTATTTAATCACAAAATTGGGAAAGAATGCTCACGGTTTGGATTAATAACATTATTTTTATAAATGAATATAATGATTCGGAACAAATCAAAGAAAGAATTAAAGCACAAGCTCGAATTAAAGGGAATAAGTTACGTGGGCTGCAATGCTAAGCAAGCAAAATCATTTTGGGCTACCAACTCTGTTTGAAAAGAAATAACACAAATTGGAATTTGACCGAATAAAAAGGTCCAATTGGAATGTTGTAATGGCACTCGGAACAAGGTAAGAAATCAATGGACACCCATATGGCGACAGAGCAATAATACTCAAAGCGGTGCAAATCATATCCAAACTCGGTAGACCTCAGATGCAAGATATCTCAATTAACAGCTATCTGTGGCAATTCTCGTCTCTAATATTGCTGTTACACAATGGGAGATACCTTCCCTCCTTGCATCAAGGCGTGACCCCTCTACCAGGGGCGGACCCAGGAATTTGATCAGGGATATGCACAATACTAATATAAAAAAATTCTGGACCCAGGAATATTTCAATGGAGTATGGATCTTGCTATTTAAATTTTTCTGGACTCAGAGGTAGGCACAATAATGAATCAGGGGTAGGCACTTGGGTAAATTTATATTGGGCCTAATTTTTTTTTAAAATCCAGGAGTAGACACTTGCCTACCCCTGGGCCTTTATGGGTCCGTCCCTGCCCTCTATAGTCAAGATATCTCAATTATAAAATGAATTGTTAGTTACTCATCAGGAGATTTCATCCAATAATCTGTGTTCAAATCAGCACTGAGAAATAATTTATTATTTCTCACATGTTTCTCCCTTGTTGTTTTACTGGTATGTTAGCCGAACACAAAGAAATGCTTGTGTAATTATAATTGACGACAGTACCGCCTAAATGTATAGGATGTGGAATTATTTTAACTGACATGGTGCAGAGAGTATTTCTCTAGCATTATGCATTATAAATGGTCAGATAATTCTTGTAAATAAATTAAGATGTGGCAAAAATAATAGATAATATTGGCAACGCATATAAAAGATCCGTACCTTGCGTTACGGTATATTGAATGGTAAATAGACATGGTTGGTTGTTGCATGCATCTCCGGATCAGGGTTGTGACAGTTTTCTCAACTATTATATTATTCCCTAAAATAGTGATTTTGTATCTAATTTAAAAAAGTAGTAAAATTTATAAAAAAATGTAAAATTTGGTATCAAACCACAATTTAAAATTGATATCATGTTGAGCTGCTCGAATCAATTATTTGAATTTTAATTAAAAATAAAGATAAAAATGTAAGATATAATATAAATACAAAAACAACATGGCATTTTAATCTACTCATTCTAAATAGGTCAACAACATGGCATTTTAATCTACTCATTCTAATCTTCATATTATGGAGAGAGCGATGCAATCGAATCTTTAGAGACAATTTTTGTTCTATTTTTCAGTTGGTTGGTCAAGTGGTACAAGAGATGTAATTTTTATTTTATCTTTTGCTCAATACTCATTGAGCAATTTCTTGTTTTTTGACTCTTTTGATTGTATCTTATTTTTAATTTATCAATAAAATATAAGATTAGAGACTTGACCCCTATCTTATTTAAAAAAATAAAAAATAGATCAACAACAAAAATTCTAATTTGACTTTCGGTTAGAGAATTATGCCGTGAAAATGAAATAAATTAATAAAATATTAATTTAGGGAATCGAACAGTCTCAACTACCAATGGATATGATTGAGAAACCCCTTCTTTACGGTATAGAAAGATCTGTTTGTGTTTGTGGTAGCATTGGAGCAACCCATCACGTGTCACTGGGACCATTCGAGCTGAATATATAGCAGTGACATTTTTGCATACAAAAAGTATACAACTTATTTTTTAGTATGAGACAACAGTGTCATTTTAGTCTATATACTATAATTTCAAAATTTATCGAATTGATTATAAACAGTGAATTTTAAAATTTTAAACCGATTTACGTTTGTTTGAACTACGTATATACTTCATTAGTTGTGCGTTTACATGCAAAATTTATAATTTTTCAATTTATTATATATATCATGTCAAGTAGTCAAATGTTGGATTTTTTAAGTTAATTTTAATCCATTAATTTTTCATCAATTTTGACCCCCTTGACTTCATACTAAAATAACTCGAAAAAATAAAAGAATTACATGTAAATGAATCACTCATAAAATAAATTAGTTTGAACGTTTTGAATTAGTCGTTTGAAATTTATATATCCAATAAATTTGAAATTTAAGTAGAGATCGAGTTGCATTTTATTTTGAAAGAATCCAGCTGCATAATTTTGGGACGTTAATTTGGGAAAATTTATTGATTTTCAAACTACGATGATCTAAACACTTGCTTTCTATAGTGTTTCTATTTTGTTATACACAAATTTATTCTTTTTCTTCATTATAATAATAGAACAGTTTTTCGTAGATTAATATTTTCATATGTATGGCAATGAATACAACACCAATAATTTTATAGTAGCAATTATTTTACTTGTAATTACATTAACAAATTTTAAAATGTCCTATGTATTTTGATGCATGCTGTCAAAATACCGAAAGCTATGTTTAGTTGTGGATTAAAGTTATGATGACATAAGTTGCTCATTCCAAGTTATGACGGCATAAAAATATTCATGTTTGGTTGTGGATTAAAGTTATGATGACATAAGTTGCTCATTCCAAGTTATGATGGCATAACAATATTCATGTTTGGTTGTGGCTTAAACCTAATAGGTGGGTTAATTTATGACGGCATAAGTGATTTATTATGCTATACTATTCCATCACACTTTATCCATGTTTAATAGCATAAGTGCAGAATAAGGTACTTATTCCATGATTTATGCCACAATCAAGCATGACCTAAGGAAGTTATCAAACAAAAGAAAAGTCAAAATGATGTTTTTTGTGTGTGCATAGAATGCCTTATATATATATATATATATATATATGAGGAGGGATCAAGTTACAACAAAGTTACAACAACCATTTTTTTTCATTTTCAAAGTCCAAATCGTCGATCCAAACCGTTCAACATGATCTCCACAATAAAATGTGCTTGCAGATCAAATTTTACATTTTTTTGAATTTTTTTACTATTTATTTAAGTATTTTACAAAAAAATAGTCATATTCAGACCAATGAATTTTGTACCCATCTTAACAAAATAGTAAAAAAGTTCAAAAAAATGTAAAATTTGATCTGCAAGCACATTTTATTTAGATAATCATGTTGAACGGTTTGGATCGACGATTTGGACTTTGAAAATGAAAGAAATGGTTGTTGTAACTTTGTTGTAACTCAAATTTGTTGTAACTTGATCCCTCCTCTATATATATATATATATATATATATATATATATATATATATATCCAACATCATTTTGACGTTATTCTCGAGAATTGAACCTTTGTCACTCTATAAAAAGAAGGAGCTCATGTCACTATCCTAAGTTCACACTTTATATGTATATAATATTATGTCATTTAAAAAAAAAATTACTTTTACTGTTTGGTTGTGGAGTAAATTTAATCCTGATTAAATGGCTTACTCCAAGTTAAGATAGATTGAATTAATTATGTTTGATTGGACCTTGGTGGAGTAAGTTGATGAGGAGAGAAATTGTAAGATAAATGTTACTCTAACCACGGGACCCACATATGGAGTAAGCTACTCCACTTGAAGAGGTGGAGTAACTTAATAAAGATTAACTCAAATATAATAAATTTTAGATAGTTGACAAATATACCCCCAAGCTACAGCATCTATAAATACCCCGCACCCCTCTAATTAAATATGCATCAAGCAAAAGAATTATCAAACAATGTCTTCTCTTTTCCTTCTCCACTTGTTTCTCATTGTTTTATCTCCATCCTTCTCTACTGCTGCAAACTCCAAGTTCTTTGCCGAGTACATCGGTGCAGATTTTAGTGGTGTCACCTTTTCTGATGTACCAGTTAATCCCAATGTAGATTTCCATTTCATCCTCGCCTTTGCTATAGATTACACCAACTCAGGTATACAGTGGCAGAGCCATATAGAGTCAGAATTTTTATAAAAGTATATACTTTTATTTCTATTTTTTTTTCCGAAGAAAATTATATAAATCTACTTAGATTAAAAATAATAAGTTCCTCTTTTCATGTTTTTATCAAAAATATATTTATATACTTAATAGTTAAAATAATGATAAAATTATGTTTTATTCTATAATTTTGCATAATCCTACTAAAAATCTTAATTCCATCCTGCAGATAACCCTTCTCCTACCAATGGCAAATTCAATGTATTCTGGGATTCAGAGAAGCTCACCCCTTCCGCTGTTGATTCCATCAAGAAATCACATCAGAACGTAAAATTTGCACTCAGCCTTGGTGGAGACAGCGTTCATGGAAAACCTGCTAACTTTTCCCCCAGTTCGACAGAAACTTGGGTTGATAATGCTGTCTCATCTCTCACTGACATCATCAAACAGTATCACCTAGATGGGATTGACATAGACTATGAACATTTCAAATCTGATGATCCAACTACTTTTGTCGAGTGCATCGGCAAACTATTAACAAAACTAAAGAACAACAAGGTGATCTCATTTGCATCCATTGCTCCTTTCGATGGTGTTGAAAACTACTATTCAAATCTGTACAACAAGTACGGAAACATCATAGACTATGTCAACTTCCAATTTTATTCATACAGTCAGAGCACTACGGTTTCACAATTTCTAAACTACTTTGACAAACAGAGCTCAAAGTATACTGGTGGGAAGGTTCTGGTAAGCTTCCTTACTGATGCGAATAACAACAACCAAGGCTATGGGGGGTTAAAACCAGGAAAAGGTTTCTTCAACGCATGCAGTACCCTCAAGAAGGAAGGTAAACTTCACGGTATATTTGTTTATTCTGCTGATGATACTTTCAAGAGTAAGAAGAATTTCGAGTATGAGAAGAAGGCACAAGAGCTGCTGGCCGGTTCTAGCTGAACAGCGTCATAACAGTATGTAATGAAATATAAATGTCTAAAAATATGTTGTATTCAATAAAATCTTGGATCTTTTCCAAGTTGTGTATGCATGTTGTGCTAGTGCAGCGGTTGTTTTGGATATTTACCGTAAATTATTTACTAGGTACTATGAGCAGAGGGTTGTGTACCAGAAGATGTAATAATAAAGATTTGATATGTATGAGATTAGAAAAGCATGTCCAGTAAGAAGATCTACTAGAGTGGTTTAAATTTTGTTTAATCTTTGTAATGACGATAGGAAATTTTAAATGGGCATTGACAAGGGCTTAGTAGCAATATTGTCTACAGTAAAAACAATCAAATGAACAACATGCAAAAACCATGATAAGGCCATGCTATGTTGATCCGGCCCAATAGTTTACCAACATGCAAAAACCAAATGAACAAATTTGGAGATGTGTTTCGTCTAGCCCAAACTTGTTTTTTGTGGTTCAAATTAGTTCTATTAGGTCATTAAAAGTTGTCTTTTATGAAATAAACACGACCAAACCTTCAAAAAAAGAAATAAACACGACCAGAATTGAACAGACTTCATTGTGCATGTAAAATTTAACTGAATTAACAAAATTACAGTATCAGGAAAATAAAATTTGTACTTGAATTGGAGCATAAATATGTAATATGATAATATATAACAGAAGTGAGGTCGCGGCAATTTCTCTGGGGTCGCAAGCAGTGCATGTACTAGAATACAACCTAGATCTAAGACATAGGAGTATGCTTCTCATCTTTCAAACAAGACATCACATCTTATATGTGGTAAAGTGAAATGCTCATGATTTCCAAATAAAAACTACAAATTTTGTAAAATACTGGTTATTGGGTATGCCTCCAAATTGAAGCCATTTATAAAAAGAATGTACTGAAAATGTCTTACTAGAATACCATTTCCATAAGACTTTATCTTCTAAGGATGGATTTAAATTAAAATATGTAAATTTTAACACTAATTGATGCCATTCAGCTAAGCAAACTCCAGTAAGTTGTCTTGTAAAAGACAAGTGCACTAAAAACATTAGATATAGAAATAAAATGATCAGAACATATAGCAAACAAATTAGGGAAGCTAGTTTGTAATGCAAACTCGTCACACCATTGATCCAACCAGAAAGCCGTACTACACCCATTACCAATCTCTTTACTTAATCCCATATTAATCATACATATATCCTTCAATATGGACTTCCATAAAGGAGAACACCTATAGGTTGTAACATAATCCCCATACTTAGCGATAATTATATGTAACACCCGGTAAATGTTTATATTATTTTTGAAATTATTATGGACTTATTTGCAATATTTAGAATTAGAAGGTTACTTGTATAAAAAAAGTTGAACTTGAGAAATAAATGATCCTAACGTGGCATTCCTCCACGTGTCTCCCATGCATAAAATCCCATCCCTTTGACCACCCTTTGACCACCGTTAAAACCTCTTTATATATATATAAGGCATTCTCTTTCGGATTAGGGTTAAAAAAAAAACAGAAGCCAAATTAAATTGGAGAGAAAAAGAAAGAGAGAAAAAGGAAATGTGAACGAAATTTGGAAAAATAAAAGAAATATTTTGATATTGATTAAGATTTGATTTTCCTGTTCGATTGGAATTCCGACTACGTCGCGTTGATTCTGAACTGTTGATTGCAATCTGATTCGGATTTCTGGATTGATCTCTATCAGGTAACCGGACTTCTCTATAATTTGTGTTTTCGATTTGTATGGTTGAATTGGATATTGGATTATGAGGCATATTTAACGGGATAGCGGGTCTGAGGTTCGAATTTGATTGTGAACTGATGAGATTGTGTGTACTGTGAATGTGGGAATGGTCTGTGAGAGACATTCCAAATACTGTGTGACTTGTTTTACTGTTAACCTAGATCCAGGTGCTATCGTCGTTAAATATGCAGGCATAATTTGATTTGAATTTGTGTGGATTAATCCAGTCTGTTTGAATGGTTGTTTAATTAAGCCAATTATAGAGAAGCTGCGTCGTTAAATAACCGGTTACTGAGCTTTGTAGCTTATTCCGTATTGCTTCTTTGTATTTTTGTTTGCGACGTAGGTTGACGGGACGAAGGATGGATGCGAGGGTGCCTCTCTTGTCGCGATCCCCGGCCCGGCGGCGGGGTCGTGACAATTTTGGTATCAGAGCATTCGTTCCTCGGACTGTGTTTGGGTCCATGTTCCATTTGTTATCCATATTTAATCTAAATTTTGATATATGATTCATGAGTTTGATTGTTTGTTCGATTGGAATTCCGACTACGTCGCGTTGATTCTGAACTGTTGATTGCAATCTGATTTGGATTTCTGGATTGATCGCTATCAGGTAACCGGACTTCTCTATAATCTGTGTTTTCGTTTTGTTTGGTTGAATTGGATATTTGAATTGGATATTGGATTATGAGGCATATTTAACGGGATAGCGGGTCTGAGGTTCGAATTTGATTGTGAACTGATGAGATTGTATGTACTGTGAATGTGGGAATGGTCTGTGAGAGACATTCCAAATACTGTGTGACTTGTTTTACTGATAACCTAGACCGACGTGCTATTGCTGGTTAAATATGCATGCATAATTTGATTTGAATTTGTGTGGATTAATCCAGTCTGTTTGAATGGTTGTTTAATTAAGCCAATTATAGAGAAGCTGCGTCGTTAAATAACCGGTTACTGAGCTTTGTAGCTTATTCCGTATTGTTTCTTTGTATTTTTGTTTGCGACGTAGGTTGACGGGACGAAGGATGGATGCGAGGGTGCCTCTCTTGTCGCGATCCCCGGCCCGGCGGCGGGGTCGTGACAATTTTGGTATCAGAGCATTCGTTCCTCGGACTGTGTTTGGGTCCATGTTCCATTTGTTATCCATATTTAATCTAAATTTTGATATATGATTCATGAGTTTGATATGAAACTTACTTGAAAAGTGATTTGATTCAAGATAATTATCTAATTTGTTTGATCTGTGTCTGATAATTCAATTTGATTCTTGTTTGATCTGTCTCGTTCGATTTGAATATCATTTGTTTGAATTTTGAGGACAAAATTCTTTTAAAGGGGGGGAAAATTTGTAACACCCGGTAAATGTTTATATTATTTTTGAAATTATTATGGACTTATTTGCAATATTTAGAATTAGAAGGTTACTTGTATAAAAAAAGTTGAACTTGAGAAATAAATGATCCTAACGTGGCATTCCTCCACGTGTCTCCCATGCATAAAATCCCATCCCTTTGACCACCCTTTGACCACCGTTAAAACCTCTTTATATATATATAAGGCATTCTCTTTCGGATTAGGGTTAAAAAAAAAACAGAAGCCAAATTAAATTGGAGAGAAAAAGAAAGAGAGAAAAAGGAAATGTGAATGAAATTTGGAAAAATAAAAGAAATATTTTGATATTGATTAAGATTTGATTTTCCTGTTCGATTGGAATTCCGACTACGTCGCGTTGATTCTGAACTGTTGATTGCAATCTGATTCGGATTTCTGGATTGATCGCTATCAGGTAACCGGACTTCTCTATAATCTGTGTTTTCGTTTTGTTTGGTTGAATTGGATATTTGAATTGGATATTGGATTATGAGGCATATTTAACGGGATAGCGGGTCTGAGGTTCGAATTTGATTGTGAACTGATGAGATTGTATGTACTGTGAATGTGGGAATGGTCTGTGAGAGACATTCCAAATACTGTGTGACTTGTTTTACTGATAACCTAGACCGACGTGCTATTGCCGGTTAAATATGCATGCATAATTTGATTTGAATTTGTGTGGATTAATCCAGTCTGTTTGAATGGTTGTTTAATTAAGCCAATTATAGAGAAGCTGCGTCGTTAAATAACCGGTTACTGAGCTTTGTAGCTTATTCCGTATTGTTTCTTTGTATTTTTGTTTGCGACGTAGGTTGACGGGACGAAGGATGGATGCGAGGGTGCCTCTCTTGTCGCGATCCCCGGCCCGGCGGCGGGGTCGTGACATTATATCTTTCCATTTTCCCTTTACCGAGTTATTACAAAATCTTATCCACCATTTTGCAAGGAGTGATTGGTTCATTGATTTAAGATTAATTAGACCCAAACCTCCTTGATCAGGTTCTATATAAATATAAACGACACTTGTTATTTCCACAACTGATACCCATGTTTGTCTGTTTGTTAACTTGTTTACGGGGATCAATTTTTTTATAATCAATTAACACGAAGTTCCTACATCTTAATTTTGGATTTTTTTTTTATTGTTGATGGTAATGTTTTCATTGGCTTTCGCCAAAAACTTAATATTGATAAATTTCATTCCAAACATGTCATACATGTATTATTGTAACAAGTAGAGCATATATTAATTGAATATTTGGAAATACTAAATAATGTTCTTGAGAAATGTAAATTGGGTGAGCCAACTAAACTTAAACTCACAAGGCATTTGATACCAAATATCATATATACATGTTAATTTATCTGATACGAATATTTTAAAATTCAAACAGCATGACCAGATCATAATACTTATTTGTGCATCTTTCTTGAGGTCACAAACTTCGCGCTATGTCTAAATTATTTGTCATTTTGTTTTTCCTCTTCTCAAGCAGAACTTCTTGGTAGTCTCAAACAAAGGGATCATTGCTTATCTATTCAGAAAATAATGGACAGTTGATTCCTCTGTCAATTAATGTTAATAAATAAAATATTTTAAATCACAATAATCAAACAAATATCAAATGAAAAAAAATTATCAACTTCAAAAAAAATATATATATCAGCTCTTGTTAGTCAGAAATTCTTGATTTTACGAAAAATATATTTTTCTGTTGGAAGGACATAAATCTAACTCAACCAAAGGCATATCATGCTACCAGATTTTAGAAGTGGATAGACAATCCTTCTAACATGTCTCACTAAATCAAGCCGAAGAATCATCAGTGAACAATATTACAAGTGAATGGTATATGTGCCAATATGGTGGCTTATATTAGGTGCAACAAATTTACATACTTGTCTACGTGTGTACATACATATGTACATACGTACAAAATACACAAATCAAGCTCCGATAAGCGTCTGGAATTTAGGAGTTTGTTTCTAATATTTAAAAGAAAGATGTCAAATCTTATGTGTTGACAACTCAAAAGCACTTGATTTCCAAATAATAACAACAAATTTGAATAATATGGACAGTGGATTAAATACTTATGAACCTAGTGCCCATAGAAATGGAAATAAACAAGGTCTCATATAAAATAAACGACACTTGTTACGTCTATCACTTATACCCTTGTTTATATGTTCATTGATTTCCACCAATAACTCAATATTGATAAATTTAATTCCAAGCATGATATGCAATTATTTTATAATAAGCATATACTGATTGATTATTTGCAAGTACTATATATAGTTGTTTCGAAATGTAAAATGGGTGAGCCAACTAAAGATATTGTTGAGAAATGTAAAATGAGTGAGCTAATTAAACATAAACTCACAGAGCATATCATACTTGTTAATTTATCATACCAAAAATACATATTTTTAAATTTTAACAGCATGATCAGATTATTTTGTGCATCCTTGTTGAGATCACAAAATTCGTCTATGTCAACAAATGTTTGTCAACTTTAATTTCCCTTCTTTCCAAGCAGAACTGTTAATCACAAACAACATATATACTATAATTTCTCTATTCCGAAATTAATGGAATGCCTATTCCTCTTTCAATATTAACAACTGAAAATATATCACAATTAATCATCAAACAAATATCTCTGAAAAACATTATGAATTCCACAAAAAAAATATCACTTATTGTTAATCATAAAAATATTGATTTTCAAGAAATAGAACATATCATATTTTACCTGCTGGACTGATATAATTTGGTTTTACTGTTCAACGACATAAATCTTACTATTATATAAGAATCATTGGTCAACAATATTACAAGTGAATGGTACCAATAAGGTGGCTTAAATTAGGTCCAATATATTTATATACTTACCTACTGTGTACAGACAGAGATACATATGTACATATAGGTACAAACATATACACAAAAAGCCCATTCAGACTTGCTCACGCAAGTTGCATGCATGCACAAGCACATGTACACACACATGACACATACACACTATTACACACAAATAGAAACCACACATGGACACACACAAGCACACACATACATACATATATACATACAACAACATAATAATAAAAAATTGGAAGGAATTGAACTATGATGCAATATGATTACAATATGACATACCATTTTGTTTCAATTTCATGTAAACATCTAAAAGAGAGGTAAGTAAAATTAATATTCGAGAGACGGAGAGAGGATATCCGGTGAATCGAACAACAAATTAAAAAAAGAGAGAAAACAACTGAAGAAGTGGAATGTGTCCGAATTAAAACTGAACTGAAACATCCTATTCTACGGTCCACAGTAGCACGTGTGCATGCAGCGATATTCATATTAGTCCCTCCTCTTAATCTTTCAAAACGAATTTCTTTTGTATCGCCATAATTGTTACCACTTCTAACTACAAGTTAGAAGCCTAACTAAAAGCCCTACTAACCCCACCCCCACCCCCACCCCCCAACAGCCCAATTTGACATTTTTCTTCCTCCGAAAGTGTTTCACGATTCTAAAAAGTTTGGGCGGAGTTAGGTGATTGGAAGTAGATTACCCTCCTATCTTGTGGTGTCCTCCAACTTCAAGGAAGAAATAATTACTGGTAATCATAATCTATAACATGACCCCCACCTCTAATAATTGCTTAAAAGTTTACTAGGATTTGGTGTACAATAGTATGAGCTATATATTTGTGCTCATATTATAGTAATAACAATCTTGCCTAAGCCTTCTCCCTTTTAATTGAAAATTTATCGTCCTAATTGTTAGAGATGTGCATAAGCTTGCAGTTGAGAGTAGCAATATGTCAACCAATTGGCATTGGCCAGGTCAACCAAGCACAAATTTCGTGTCAGAATCAGCTTCAGCTCTGAAAAGGAAGTGAGTATTGTTGAAGTTTCAGCACTAACTTCGAAGGAAGAGCCCAATTAATATTGGGACAAAGGCCCAAACCCAATTTCTCTATCTAAATTATTCAAGAAATAGGAAACGGACTAGAATGGTCGGTTACAATGGAACATACTAGAAATACTATTTTAGTATATTGTACTTAGAAGCTTCTATACAGTGTAGCATGTAAAATCTATAAATGTCTATTGCCGCCATTTGAGTATTATAAATTGAAGGTGGATCATGCATACGAATGTGTGTGAGAGCGAATAAGAATATATCAATACTTTGTATTTGTATTCTTGTACTCTCTTAAATAAAAGAAATTTAAAAGGTATAACTCCTCTCTATTTCTGAACCACAATCCGATTCAATTTCCAACAAGTATGTGTTGATAACCCTATCTTCTTATACCCTGTTTCAAATTTTATACCTGACAAAAGTAAAAAAAGGATCAGGCAATGTATACGTAGTTAACTACAAGAAATGCATATATGTAGAGAAATATTAGAAATAGTGAAAAAGGGCCAAGCAAAAAATGATATATAAACAAAAAAGATGAATATGAAATATTATATATTATATATGACCACTTCATTTTGCATCAAACTTACATATATGTAGGGAAGATTGTCCTGAATAATCTTCAGCTCAAGGGCTGGAGAAAGACTTGTCGAACTCCAAAATTGCTTACTCAGTTCGAAAGTTGTTTTAGGAGTGAGTTGGATGATCTTTTGTTATGCAGAGCAGAGTTGAAAAGCAAAAGAGTTGTTAATAATTATTGAAAATTTAAATAATATAATGTGTAGTTTTGTTCTCGGTAATTCAGTGCTGATAAAATTGGAGATAATTATTGTTTTATTAAAAGATAGGTTATACTTGCTGTTTCATGTTGTTTTTAATTCGTGTAAGGCAACCAATATTGTACAATCACACAACCTTATGAATTTACGTTATATATCAATATTTTGTAGTTAATGGTATGGCATTTATTGATTTCATCCAATAACTCAATATTGCTAAATGTACTTCTCAACATTTAATATACTATTTACAAAGTTGAGTTTATATTTTCATTAGATAGCTTCAAATACAGTGACCGTTATTTAAATATATATAATTCTCGAGAAGTATCAAAGTAAATGAGCCAACTACTCAAACACCCAAAGTAACATGAAACTCATCATACTATTAATTTGGTATCATACAAAAAATATTTACTATTTACTATTTTTCAAAGTTCATAGTCTTGTAAACTTTTCAGTCTGATCACTCCTGCAAACTATTCAGTCTTATCACGTTTCATTCTACCCGGTCATGTCCACAACAACACAACATATATATTATTATACATCTGTCAAATTGCATATATGTAGTGTTTAACATTATAACTCGATAAGATATTTAGTTTATGTAAAGCATATTTGAGTTTTTTTTTTAATGAATGATATTATATTTGACTTGTTTGAAAGTTGATAGTCATTGTATACATTAGCTTTCTCCAGTAACTTAATATAATTGCTAACTTCTTTTCTTATAATATATACTTTTATAATAACTTGACTATATATCTCTATTAGTTAGTTGCAAATACAGGACCATTTGTTCTAGATATATATAATTGTCAAGAAGTGCAGAATACGACCAACTACTCACACGAATCCGCATCACCCCAGGTACCTGAGGTGCAATAGCTAAATCCGGACCGCCCTTTTAACTCTGACACAAATTTCAAAACGGACCTACTATAATTACAATAGGCTACTGGATTCATTTGGTCCGGCTAGGACTAAATACAGACCGTTCTTTTTCGTACAATAGCCTCGGGTACCTGATCGAGGGGATACGGGTTCCTACTCAAACACCCAAAGTCACTAGAAACTCATATTCAAAATTAGTCTCATTCATATTTCACTACTTTAATTTTGTGAACATTACACATTGCTTTTGTCGATAATTTCTTTGGAAGATTACTAAACTGTGCTCTGTGTCAAAATTATACCATCACCATATTCATCAAAATAGCACAGCTACAATGTATACGATCAAATATAACTGTTTTTTTTTTACTGCACGCTTTTCAACATGTTTAACAAAATCATTTCAGGTCAAATGCAAATGCATCTCCTCGACCACGAAACTAAGTACAATTTTTCATTATGATGAATTTGTGAATAATGATAAGTTTTCAACGAATCCTAAGAATTTACTTGCCGATTCCCCTGCACATACTATTATTCCAAAATGATCCATTTATCAAATATTCAAACAATTTAATTTTAACATCTACTGTTTTTTTTTTATAAAAATGGATGGTAAAAGTAGAAATATTTTTCTTTGGTATAAAATGCTCCACAAATTATGTCATGACGAAGTGAAAAAAGTTCGCAATTAGCAGTTCACCAAATTACGAATTATAGAATTACCAATTACAAGTAGTATTTTTTTCTTTTTAAAATTAAAACTTACACATAGTTTGAAATTTAGTAATTATAAGTTATACTAACGTTTTTTTACTTATATAGCAATTAATTACTATATATGTTGAAAACTTATAATTAAAATTATAAACTTCTATTTTAAAATTTGGGCTTTGGTGCATACGTATATATATGTACCATTGTAGATGGCTACTGGTAGGTCTTGCGGTCAAGCCCTCTGGCAGTTTAACAAATGTCCCTTGAAATAAAGTTATTACTATTATATATGAAATTATAAGAAAACTAATTAAGTATATGTAGTATTAATTATATATGAAACAAATATTTAATGACAGAAAAATAATTCGGGAAACAACTTTAATAATACATTCGAGTACTATACATGTATTTTTGAAGTTTATTGGAGTTGTAATTAGTTAGTATTGATTTGATAATAATTGGTTGATTTGGAACAAAATTGAGAGAATTAGAACATGAATTAATTTTAGGGATTCAATGTACTGTACATATATTTATTTTTCCTAATTAATATACGGAATTTTTGTCAGCAAAGATAGTAGTGAAATTATACTGCAATTATAGCAGTGAGGTGTAACCGGAAAGCTCAAAGAATTAGTTACTTTTTGAAAGAAACGTGCAAAAATAAAAATTGATAATTTTAACAAATTATATAAACAACGCAAGGTACACACCTCCGTAATATATAGTGTCTACTTAACTTACAAAAACAATCTAAAAACCTAACTTCTTCACAAATCTATAATGTATAATTGTATATGCCAGTAAACAAGATCATTCGCATGCTATTTTAACCAAAAAGACCTTAGCTTTGCTTTGCAAAACTGATCACTGCCCTTTTGAAACTGTTCCTATGAGTTCTATCTTCTACATGGAGATTGAGATATTGATTTTGACGCCCCAGCTTAGGAACCTTCTGAGTTGGTTCCACTGTGGATCCTCTAGCTGGAGAGGACCCCGTTCCCGCCGTTGTATATGTGCATGTTAATTTGAGAGAGTTCGAACCGGACCAAGAAGCTGACCGGAAAATGTTACATGCCAAACAGGAAAATCCCTTTATTGGATGATTGTGTCGATTTGATTCAACGAATGGATTCAACAAATGGGTACCAGTATTATATGATACTTTTTGGAGGTTGATCATATTGTATACATTGGCTTTCCCCAATAGCTTAAAATAACTAATTTTTTTTATTTTTCTTATACTATAATCTTTTATAGTAAATTGATCAGTATAGATCTCCATTGTTTAGCTGCAAATACCTGACCGTTTGTTGTAGATATATATATATATATATAATTGTCAAGAAGTGCATAATATAGATGAACCAACTACGTACTCAACCATTCAAAGCAAGTAGAAACTCATGATGTTGTTAAATAGGTCTCATACAAAATTAATTTATTATTTAACCGTATCACATTGCTCATGGGGACAATTGCTTTTGAATGTGTTTTGGGTAAAAAAAATATATGTCGAATGAACTTAGACGTTCTGATTTCACCGTCTATAAATTAATTTTTCAAATGGACAAGAACAAAAATTTATTTGAATTAATAAATTGCAAATACATATATACTAACTGATGCACCTTTTCCTTTATGTTTGCAAAGTCCAATTTGTCTCGGCTCAGATCAGATATCACAGATCCGATTGGACCGCTGGCGATGGCGGTATTACCATTTTTAGAAGGAACTGGCGCTCCGAATGTTTCATCAGTGATTGCCACAATGGTAAATAGGAGGATGAGAACCACGCCGGAGACGGGAATGCCGAAGTTGTGTATCGCCATGGAAAATGTTGAAAAATGTGTGGCGTATGTATGTATATATCTTGTTTATTTAGTTTTTCATCAACTTTTTGATGTTTTATCAGGTCTTAACGGGGCAGCTGAGAATAATATATTATATATATGATCACAAGCAGAAGTTAAATATTAGTAATTGTTAACTGTGCTTAATATTAAAAAAAAACTCTCCGCGGATGATTAATTAGAACTTCATTAATTGCTTGAGTGATTTGGGAAGTTTTTATGATGTTGTGGTATGGAGTTATATAAGTAACATTTCAAATTAAATGCTTAATTTTCATGAGGAAACCGCACGATATTTTAGCATTCTATATTAAAAAAATGTGTAAATAAGAAATTTGAATTTTAAATATAGTCCTAATTATATATATTGTGCAATTAAAAAGAATGTTATTTGTCATCAAATAACTTAAATAACTTAAATTCAATCTCTAGTTTTTTTTTATAATTAAATTAAGTCTTTGTTCAAAGATACATTTATATTTGATGACAAATTAGAATATATCAAATGGATGCATCATATATAGAAGTGCGCCGCCGCAAACAGCATAAATTATTGGTTCACTAGTGAATTTTTTTTTTTGTTTTTTTATTTTTGCGTTGTAGTGTATTTGTAAAGTGTTTAGGGGTGAAAACGGAGTGGATAATTAATATCCGATCCATATTTGGTTCGTATTCGAAAAATTATATACGGATATTCGATATCAAATATCCGTGTGGATATGGATACAAATATGATTTTACGTTTCAATTATCCGTATCCAAATCCGAGTATTAGATATATATACCATAGAGTTTAATATATATTATGAAAAATGTTATTTATCGTTATAATTATATAAATATTATGAATTTTGATATATTTTAATAATATTTATATACTTTTTAATAAATATCTAATCCGCTTCGTATCCATCTAATATGCGATCTGTATCCGTATACCATAAATAAAAATATATATGGATATGGTTTTACCACTATCCGTTCCGTATCCAATCCCTTTCACCCCTAAAAGTGTTACACCAAGGATGCGGATGGAAAGAAATACTATGTAGAACAAAAAAAAAACAATAAAAAAGGGGATAGAAAGAACACAAAAGAAGTTAACAACGCCCACCGTGGGGCTCGAACCAACGACCACAACGTGAAGAGCCTTGCGCTCAACCGAGCTAGACGGGCTTCTCTGGACCACGGTAAGAAGCTTCTATTTTATAAAAATATTATCTATATAACATGAAGTCTTAACAGTTCGTGCATGATATATTGATATGCCTCCGGACAGATAGAATTTTCTTTTTCTGTGTATTACCTATGAAGTACCATGTGCGGCAGTCCGATCGAAATCGGATCAAAGTAGGTCCGGTGTCTAACCAAATCCGTCCTATTTGTATCAATATGTGTATGCACTTGATCTTCATGGTTCTTAATATTGTTCATGAATCTTAATGCAGATTAAATGGCTCTAGTCGGACATCGAACGGACCCTCGTTTCATTAGGTACACCTTGCATCTACTAGGCTACATACAAAAAGTACACCTCCAGAAACAAATTAATTTTAGTCAATTAGTCTTGCTATGTACAAAGAATATTGTCATTTGAAGAGAAGTAAAAACAGAAAACAAAAGAGCCCCTGTACATTTCTTTGCACATTCTATCCTCACCCATAGCAAGCAACTACACAAAAAACAAAACCTATCTTATTACCTTTTATCAGAACAAAAATCAACCCAAGAAAAAATTTCCCCCCTGAAGAAAATTTATGTGGAAGAAAAAGAATGAGTGACTACAAATCAACAAAAAAAAAAAAAAACCACGTCGACCCAATACCAATACAAAATTCGTTCTCATTTCCTCTATCCTTAATTGTGCTTGAGCTTCAGCAATGAAGCAATTGTCTGGGCAAACCGCCTCAACCGAGAACTGCTCAACCCCTTTCAACTTTTTGTGACCTCTTCTGTTCCTCTCCTTTACTACTTGTGAAACTTTTACTTAAAGCTGCATTTGCACTGTCATCGCTGTTGCACAAAGAAACAAGATATGAAACAGATAACTCCTGCTCAGATGTTATTTCTGAGTCGAGAAAAGAAGCCAGTAAACTGATAAATCAGGGGTCATCCTAATGGTATTGTTTCAGAAGGTTCCTGTGCTACTTTATTCCAAAATTGACATGGCTTTTTTGGCCAACATTCGGGTGGCCTTTTTTAGGGGTTGCAAACTAGGGATGATTCCAGAGTCATGTCTGGGGTGTGATTTGAGAGGAATTAAATAACGCATACAAGGCATCTGCCATCAGTTAATATGGTCTAAGATTTTTGACCTAAAAATCAGATCAGACACAAGTCTTAATATCAACAGTGCTGTGATCATAAACCTTTTCTTCTTTTCTTTTCTTTTGGACCTTGTGTGTTTGTGTGAGAGTGTGTGTGGTGGAGGGGTGGGATCATTCTTACATGTGTTGTACTAAATCAATACTGTACCAAGTTGATTAGATCCAGTATCACTATGCCAGAAATCAGTAATTTTCAACCTTAGAAAGACAACCAATTCTTCGAGTGTTTTAATATTTTCAACAAGACCGGATCTCTCCTTCTCAAACATCATCAGAAGTGAATTTCCTTTTAAAGCCTGAAATTGAATCCCAAAATAATAATTAGCACACCAAATTAATCCAATTAATATATGTAATTAAGGCAAATGACCACATGGCACTTACCTATACTGCACAAAATTGTGGCACTAAGGAAAATAAAATACTCATTTTAATCACCAACAAAAACAAATGAAACATTGAAGATCATAATTGCTATGACTTCAGTGCACTACACCATTGAGACAACTTATTAACAAGCCATGGCCACACAACATCCTTTAAGAAACCGTAAACTCTGTTCTATACTCTTCTACTCCACAGCCACCGTAATTAAAATCCCCATTCAGTAAATGAACAATGGGTAATTAACAAATAAAATGAAGAAGAGCACTCATAGGTCACAAGTTCACACAAGCACACAAATTTTTTTGGCAGCGGAACACTTTACTGAATTACAATTTACAAGGGATAGTTTATATTAAAAATTAAAAATTGAAATTCTAAAAAGTCCTTATGATTTAGATTTGTTGTGCGTGAAATTTAATACAACTTGAAAATTGAATACTCATCAATCAAGCCATTTGAAAAATTAACTGTTCACTTCAATCAACTTGTGAATTTTGAAGCTTTGTGAACTAAACCAGGATTTACAATTTTGAGGAAGTGCTATCAAGTTGTTGCCGTCCAATAATTACTTTAGCTAAACAATGATTAATGGTTCTACATAATAACCCGGTAATTTCAACAGATTTGCACAAAAACCAGATATATATGTTCCTTTTTAGCGATGTAGTTTTTATCAAAATTTTGGGATATTGAAAGACTTCATTAAACCATCATTGAATGGCCAAGAATTCCTAAGTTAATAGAAGTAGATAGGCTGACATCAATTACAATTAAATGTAGGTGTCATTGTTAATAAAAGTAAATATATTTACATCAAAGTGTGTGCTACATGTTTTGGTATGGTACATGTTGCCATTTACCAGTTGGTACCTGGTCAGATCAGTATAGGTATTGGACTGGTATAGGAAATACAATGATGATAGCTGTGCAAGAAAGTAACCTAATTAAAACCGTGATTGTAACAGTTTTACAGATTAGCCCATTAGTTTACCATATTTGCAAATGAAAAAAAATATGTTAATACTTTTGAAATCATCTGTATATACTGATTTTTTTTGGTTCATTTGAGAATACACTGAACCAGTAAAGAAGGATAAACTCAAGTGAGAATTGACCCAAATGCCCATAACTTTGGCATTTAATTAATATAAAAAATAGGATTAAATTTAATATAATTCATCCATAAATCTCAAAGCAATAATGAAGTTTCATAATAAAGATAATACATTGTAGATTATATTCCCAATTTAACTGGACTCAAGCAATAGATATAATAAAAAAAAACAGAGAAATTTAAGAAATGGTTTATCAAAGGAGAAAATAAGAAATTGATAAAGAAGAGTACCTTCCCAACAGCCACAATGAACAAAATCATCCGATGCCTCCAAATGATCTATGATTAAATTCAGAACTCATCCGAAGATTAAATTCAAGAAAAAGTAATTTATCAACTAATAGTGCCATCTCACACGAGAAAAAGTGCTTTTACCATCAAAGAAAATTATGAGAAGATTGTGAAATTAAATGAATTGATGTTTTCACAGGCTAAATTCAACCAATACTGGTGTAATCTGAAACCAAGAAGTAAGGACACTTTGAAAGTTTAAATGTTAAGAACTGATTTGCTAAGGAGGAGGAAGGGGAGGGGCAGGAGCATGTTGTGGAGGAAGAGGTGGGGAGGATGTGCAGGTGGAAGGGGAGGGGCTAGAGGAGGATGAGGTGGTGGTTGTGGAGGAGGTGGAGGAGGACCAGGTGGCGGTGGTGGAGGAGGACCAGGTGGTAGTGGTGGAGGAGGGGGTTGAGGAGGCATATGACCAGGTGGTGGTGGTGGTGGAGGTGGAGGAGGTGGTGGGGGACCAGGTGGTAGAGGTGGTAGAGGTGGATTAGGGGGGAGAGGAGGCGCAAGACCAGGTAGTGGTGGTGGTGGAGGTGGGGGGTGAGGATGTGGAAAAGCAGGTGGTGGCGGGGTGGTGGAGGAGGAGGGGGGAGAAGAGGTTGAGGACCAGGTGGTGGTGGTGGAGGAGGGGGGTGAGGAGGCTGAGGACCAGGTGGTGGCGGTGGTGGTGGAGGAGGGGGGTGAGGAGGCTGAGGACCAGGTGGTGGCGGTGGTGGTGGAGGAGGGGGGAGAGGAGGCTGAGGACCAGGGGGTGGTGGTGGAGGTGGGGGGTGAGGAGGCGGAAGAGCAGGTGGTGGTGGTAGAGGCGGAGGAGGAATACCAGGTGGTGGTGGTGGAGGAGGAGGAGGAGGAGGAGGAGGGGGAAGAGGAGGCTGAGGACCAGGTAGTGGTAGTGGAGGAGGGGGGAGAGGAGGTAGAGGACCAGGTGGTGGTGGTGGTGGTGGTGGTGGTGGTGGAGGTGGGGAGGAGGACCAGGTTGTGGTGGTGGAGGAGGGGGAAGTGGAGGCACAAGACCAAGTAGAGGATCAGGGAAAGGAGGCGGAGGAGGAAGACCAGGTGGTGGTGGTGGTGGTGGTGGTGCAAGAGGAGGGGGGAAATGAGGCGGAGGACCAGGTGGTGGTAGTGGAGGTGGAGGAGGATGACCAGGTGGTTGTGGTGGAGGGGGAAGAGGAGGCGGAAGACCGGGTGGTGGTGGTGGAGGCGGAGGAGGATGACCATATTGTGGTTGTGGTGGAGGAGGTGGAAGAGCAGGTGGAGCAGGTGGTGGAGGAAGAGGACCAAGTGCCACCGGTGGAGGACCAGGTGGTGGTGGAGGAGGGGGAACAGGATGCGGGAGATGCGGCGGAGGGAGAGGAGGAGGAGGAGGATGATCCATCTTGGCAGTTCGATCTAATGTTCTGACATCTCAAGTTATCTGATTGATATCATTTTAACTAATGGGTCTAACTAACAATCTGACAGATCAAGTCTTGTACAATGTTTTAGTTTTGTAGCAAAATTGTCCATTTGCAATCACTATGTCATCCCTGTAATGCCGAGAATGAATTCTTCAATTTCCCATAAAATGCGCAGAACCTCTAAACATCTACGTCAGAAATTCAAAATAGTTGTCAGGCATAAAATATAAATTGAGTTAATTTTAATTTTTACTATAATTATATTTTTTATTTTTTTAATGGTGGCGTCAACAATTATTGTTGTCAAAGAGAAAACAAAAACTAATAGAAACAGTTGGAAAGTAAATTTTTTACAATAAATCTTTCTAAATTACAATGTACGTTTTAGATCTCAAAAGATAGAATTGAAAGTTTTTTTCTTTTACAACAACACTTATAATTCACAAGTTATTTTGCTCTAACAAGAAAACAATGAAAAAAAAATATTAACTCCCTTTAGCTCATGCAACAAAGAGCCAAAGAGGAATGCGTCAACTCGTTGAGTTTGAAATTAAATATACACAAATTTTGTTACAAGCTAACATCAACACGGCACAATTATTATCCTGTAGCTGCTACTTCACTACTGTAACATTATGCTAAATATAATTTTGAAAATAAATAATCGAAAATATTCTACGAAATGCTTGAATGCATGTATTTTCAATAAAATGGATAACATTCAATGAGTAAATAATATTTTCTGAATAAATGAATAGTTTTAACTTCAATTTCAATAGACAAATTTTGTGAAGATATATTCAATTGAAATAAATTGTGTATAATTGAATTGGAAAGATTTTGTATGAGATTGATATAATATAAAATTAATACATGCAACGTTTATATCTTTCTTAATTAATATTGGGACTAATTTACAAATTTGAAAACATGAAGGTTGAATTGTAAAATAATGAAATATTTGTTTTGGGTTGGGACCCGCATCTATTTCCATCTCTATTTGGTTGCACTTCTCTCTCTCTCCTTGCGTGGCAAAACTCTGTTGTTCCAGCACGCAACCCATTGACTAAAAGAGTTGCTATCTACCGTACTGTCTAGTATTCTTCTAATTCTCAAAGGTTTCTCAAACCCTCTTCTCTCTCTATCTCTCTCTCTCTCCTCTGTTTGTGTGAGGCAACTTGAGATGAATTTGCACCACTGGCGAGGTTCGGTTAATCTGATGTTCTATTTCTCTCTCTCAATATCAGTCCACATAGCTAGCTGCTTGGTATAATCTCTCTATTGTTCTTTTATCTGAGTGTTTTAAGAAGTGAGCTTTAATCAATCTTAGGTGTTGTATTTACTGTTGAATTGAATTAGCAAGATTTCTTATTATTAGATGAAAAGACTCCAGTTTTATCTTGTTGAGATAGTTATATCTATGTAAGAATTATTAGAACTCTTAGATCATGGTCTACAAGCACACATGGCTTTCCTTCTTTGTGATTTGACAATTAAAAGGACAATTTTGATGTATATTTCACTAGTATCAGTACTTAGCTGATTTGGCTACATTGGTTTTTATAAGTCTGGTAAATTGATACATAGGAGAATTAACCTTAATTGAGATAGTATGCAAATTACTTTGAAGAGGATACAAGTACAGTATGTGTTGCATTTGTATAGTTATATAGGAGTTACTTTGTTAAAGTATGTAATTAGATTTAAATTATGGGCTTTCAAGATTGATTAATAAATTAAAAAGCAAATTGAACTTAGGCTCTTTTGAAATCTCTTGATAAATTTTAAAATAGAAAATAAAGTGTGGCACAGACTTGACCTTCGGGCTTAGTTTAGGAAATGTGAAATTACAAAGACATGAGAATGCTTAAAATAAATTGGGATTTGCTCGAACAATTTATGAACTTGAATTAGTTGGACTGGATTCGAATTTGAGCTTGAACATTGATTATTTGAACTTAAAAAGATTTGGATAAATATGGACGACTTGAACATTGATTATTAGATAGATATGGACTGCTGGATAATTATTGAGACTGAAATGAAACTTAAATGAAAAGAAATAACTCAAATAAAGTGGTAATAAGATATTGATAAATAGTTACAAAAAAAAAGCTTAATAAATGATTGAATAAAAATATACATGGGATTTAAGTATTAAAAGTCATAAATAGTTCTGTCGTACCAATCTTGATAAATATTGATTAGGATATTTATATATAATTTTTACATTGGCATAACTTTAGAGGAGATTGATGGGATGATATATTCAGGACGAACAGACCAATGATGACCTTGCTTGATTGTCATACGATATCAGTTGTGAGGTTATTGGATTAGACAGAGATTCATGACTAAAAATGAAATCATAACTCGCTATGCATTTTGAAGATATGATTGACTGCATTGATTGAACTGTTGCATCATATGCATATTCCAATACAATTGAAATTGAATTATAAGTAAGTCTGTTGACTGTCATGTTGATATTGTTTATCGATTGGTTGATTCTTATTACAAATAATTGATTGAGCACACAGTTATTGAATTGATTGAATATGAATATTGTAATCCTTGAACCTTTATATAGTGGAGAAAAAAGATTAATATACCGTAACGTTTAGCTAG
The DNA here is from genome assembly GCA_025461045.1 of Carex parvula. Taxonomy (NCBI): domain Eukaryota; kingdom Viridiplantae; phylum Streptophyta; class Magnoliopsida; order Poales; family Cyperaceae; genus Carex; species Carex parvula. The sequence goes on along the minus strand of JAJGRW010000227.1, from coordinate 614,859 downwards.
CTACTAGACTTTACTCCAGGACCCTTATGCGTATATGGTGAATGGACTGTGGTAATTGTGTTATCATTGACTTTCTTTCCGATAATGACAGTATTGTAATATTTGTTTTGTATTGTTTCCGTTTACAAATTGTTAGGATAGTTAGAACAGTATAAGCCCTGACACAAAAGATACAGGTTATGTGAAAAGACAGATGTGGGTTGCTGGATGGCGTATACACGACAAGTCAGATGGTATCTGTCAGTGTTACCATACTAGATATTGTAAAGTTAGGAACCAAACGTTACCAGACTATATGGTTTAAAAGATTAGACCCAAACCATTTATTTTGATAAGATTCTTAGAGTTCTGATTTATTTATGAAATTTTTGTTGTTCAATTGGATATTGTTATTGAGCATTTGCATTCGTCATTATAAAATGAACTGTTAGTTTGTCGTGCGGAGATTTCATTCTGAATATGGATTTCCTTCGAATCCAATAATATGTGTGGCAATCAACACTGAGAAATAATTTATTATTTCTCACCCGTTTCTCCCTTGATTTACAGGTTAGTTAGACGAAGATAGAAAAATACATTTGGATTTATAATTGACAGCAGGGCCACCTAAAGGTATGGAATTTGAGTTTATTATATCCGACATGGTGTAGAGCATCATCCACTATAAATTGTCAGATAATTCTTGTAAATAAATTGAGATGTGGCAAAAATAATGGATGCTACTGGTAATGCATACAAAACATCCATACCTTGTGTTACATATATTGAATGGTACATAGACGCGGTAGGTTGTTGCACCTTCGAATCGGGGGTGTGACAACTACCCTCTGATGGCAGAAAAAACTTATATCCAACATTTTTATCCTTATATCATATTGCTTTTCTTGACCAAATTTGTTTATTTATAAGTTAAATTCGAAACTAAATTAGTTTGGGTATAGGAAGGACGAATCCTCATAGGTCACATAATATTTTTGTTTAGATTTGGATAGTCCGATCGGAATTTGGACAAATTCGGACCGAGGTGAAACACACGGGGTCATTTTAATATTCGTGCATATTCTGTTTGGACAGTCTGGATCCATGCATAAATATTTTGTAGCCTTAGGTGATCCAAACAGGTATTAAAATCATGTTCTTAAAAATTATTCTTTTAAACAAAAATGCAGAGGATAACTCTACTTGTGTAGTTTTTACACAATCTGTACAAGCTAGAAAAAAGAAGGAGAGTTGTGAGGCGTGACAAACCAACGTAAAATACATTCTTTTTATGGAAATAAAACCCTCACCGGTTGGATTTCATTTCTATCCTATCCTAATTTGTTTGAGACTAAAAGACTTATTGTTACTGTTGTTGTTGTTGTAAAATGTATAGGATATAGGAAATTGAAAATGCTACCATCTTGACAATAGCATTTTCTCGTCCCCTAATTTTCCTTTTGTTTTTTTAGGTTCCCCGATTGAAAGAGCGATTATATATATTTGTTGTTGTTTGTTTCTAAAAAGTCTCTTAGAGACGAAAACGAAAGTCCATTCTTTTTTATTCAGAAATTCTTGTAATTTTATAGGGATTTAATTTTATTAATTAAAAAAATAGTTTTACTAAAATAGTACTATGCTATCAATAACTTTTGATTGACAATTTAAAGTAATTAAAAAATTAAATAGTCCAACCCTGATGTAAAATGCGTAATGAAAATAATTGAAATTTTAAACAGTCCAATTCAGAAATAATTTCACTTTTAATTACTATGTTATCAAGCACTTTTAACGAAAAATAGTCCAACTCAAAGCTTCGTTCTGAATCATGGATATATAGAAAATTTAAAATAATTCTGGAGCAAAACCTGTTCCAATTATAAGTTAATTTGCATGTTTTGAACATAAATGTGTAATGAAAATCTGAATTAAAATGTTCTAAAAAATATTGATTTGTTCAAACATAAAAAGTAAAATGCATTGGTAAGTCTCAGCAAGCTAGGGCAACATGCAACAAAGTAAAATGCATTAGAAGTTTTTAGATATTGAAGGTATTTGGTTTATTGATTTCCTCTAATAGATTATAAATTTGATAAGTATATTTCAACTCGACAATACATTCAAGTAAGTCGAATATATATGTTATTATTTTTAAATGTTGTGGCATTTATATTATATATATAGTGTTTGAATGTTGCAAAAAATGGATGATCCAACCAACCCAACGCACGCTATACCCAGCTTTCATACAATTTAAATGTGTGGCCTCCAACAAAATAAACTTGATTTTAGTATGGAAATAGTGTGATATAATGAATGAAATTAGTTGGAGTACATGCACAATAATACACCGTACGTACATACATTGTTACCTCTATTTTTTGTACCTTGATCGTACCTTCACCCTTTTAATTTTCTAATACCAAAAACAATAAAAATTATGTCGAAATAAAACCGTTAGTTGTGATCTATATTATTTTCTCTACATGCACATAAAAAGTCATGACTTTTCGATTTTGGTTTTATATGAATCAATAAGTTCAAAAATCAACCTTCGAAATTGATCAAATTAAACAAAATTGAAATGTCGTGATCTTTTACATATGCCTAGCAAAATTTATATAGGTCATATCTAATTTAAAGGTTTTAATTTGAAATTTAAATTTTAAATTTTATGTTATTGTAATGCTAAAAATCAAGACATATATGTTGAAAGGGAAAGAAAATCAGGGCATTTGAACCCTCCTATTATGAATACAAAACCGAAAGTATTACATCATACAATGTGAAAGTTCTAGAAATTTTTTCAGCTTTACGATTTGATACGGGTTATAAACCATACGGATCGTCAATTCTGTGACAAAACTGAAACAACTACACATTTATTTCTTAAATGTAAGGTGTTGCAGCAACTTTGGTTCTGGCTAGGGCAATGTTAGCAGGTGTTTGTACAACAACAAGCTTTTCTTGTAGTATACAGTGCATTTTGCTGGACATTATGGAAACATAGGAATGAGATTATTTTTCAAAGCTCACCAGTTAAATCCATAAGATCTCTTATAATGCTTATTATCTTTGTATTTGAATACTGGACAGGGCACATGGATAAAAGAATCAAAGTCTTGCAGCTAACTATTTGCCTGATGATCTAGATGTTATTCCCCTGCGGGTGTGGGATCCAATAGAGCAGCTGGAGTGGGATCATCAACTGGTACCATATCAGGGCAATACTGAGGCAGAGAATCCAATAGAGCACCTGGAGTGAGAGGCTGGGTCACTAGCAGAATGAAAAGATGAAATCTTTTTGTACAGATCCAAAGATAGGATCTAAATACCTCAGCCCGAGTTTAGGAGGCTTAGCACTAGTTTACTTCTCTATTACTGTGTTTTGGTGGATCTTAAAAAGACAGGCTTATGTGTTTTTCTTTATTATGGTAGTTGTTTTAGAGTTCAGTAGTATTAATTAACTCCTATGTTTCATATATGAAACGGGCACTTTGTTGCCTTTTATCAAAAAAAAAAAATAATAAACCATACGGGTCATGTTTGGATCCAACTGACACTTTCACAAGTAAAAGGCTAGAATTTTAAATCACATGCATGAAATAAGAGGCGGAGACATGATTTTAATCTATGGCGATAATTTTTAAATAAAGATTTCTAGTAAATGTAAATATAGTAATTTTAATTAATGAGGGTCAATATACACACAAGGATTTTAATCTATGAGGATCAAATTTGACATACATATAGCAATTTTATCTTTAATATTATAATCTATTTGGGAAATGTAAATGCTCCCCTGAATAAAATTGTAATTTATACAAACAAGTGCTCATCTTCTTCCTCTCAATATTCAGATAAATAGTGTTATAATCAGATCTTTTAATATTCTTCGCAATTTTGTTAAGATTAAGAACACAAATCCTCAAGTCCTTGCTACGGTATCCAGTTTCAACTGTGAGGGTTTCATTCTACAAATTTTAAATATGAAAATGTTTCAGCAAAAAGAAACTCAAAAAGAAAATGAAAGAAATGATTAAAACCTAGGGATCAAAGAAGTGCACTAACCAAACGGGTAGGAAGATGGGTCGACGGCCCACTTGGCGAGGAGTATAGCTGAAGCTGAAATTTCTAACAGCAAATAATTGAAGAAGTTATAATCTTACATTGTCAGTTTCGCAAGATAGCTCGCCACAAGCTCCAGATTTGGTTGTGACTGAACTATATAAACTTATCAGACAAATCAAACAGATACAAAATATAAGAAAATCTAGGTTCTAGTTTGTACATGAAATCTTCAAAAAAATGTATACGGTAACAGCCAAAGAAGCAAATTACCTAACTTGTTGAATTCGACAGGAATAAAACGTTTTGGGGGAATTTCATGAATATCCCTAAGAATTCAAAAATTACGTATTTTTACCCATCTAAAATATATAATATCATATTTACCCTTTTAAATTTAAAAAATTCACAAATTTAACTAATTTATTGGCTTTTTATAATATCATTTTTTTTAATAAAGGGTAAAATGGATACTTTATAAAATGGGTATGTTTGTGATCTTTTTAAATTTAAAAATTTAAATATGATTTATGAATTTTAGAGGGTAAATATATATACGTAATCTCTGTATTTTTGAGAGATATGATATTCTCCCAAAAAAAATTCCAAGCCAATCGCATAAAAATAATTATTGCATATTAACTCATACTATATTACCTGGTAAGAGGATTCCGTGAATTGATGATTCCTCCTAAAATAAAAAATTCAGACACAGGAAGTCATTACCGCAATCTTAATGTTAAAATTTTAATCATGAAACTAAAATACAAAAATAAATAAAAATAAAGACAAACCTTAAAAATGTATTTACGGTAGGCACGGAGATGTCATAGTGTAGTTTGGATAGCATTTGAGTTTCCATTAGTATTTGAAAGGTGCTAGTGTCTTTTTTTTCTTAATTTTTTTATATATTTTAATATTTTTTAAACCTTTGTAACGATGAAAGTTGCTGGATATTGAAGGTATATTGTTTATTGATTTCCTCTAATAACTCACTGTAATTAGTTTGATAATTAGTACATTTTCATCTAGAACATGCATATATGTAAATCCCATTCATTATTATGGCATTTATCTTCATTTTATATAGTGTTTGATGTTGCAAAATGGATGAACCAACCAAGCCAAAAGGTATTTTATATCAAACGTTCATACAATATAAATGAATGGCCTCGCACAAATTTAACTTGATTTTAGTATGCAAAAAGTGTGAGCACAGTTAATTATGAAAAGAATATTTAAAAAATGGATTTTTTCCCTTCCAACTCATTCGTTAAATAAATTAATAAAGAAAATAAGTTTAAAGGAAAGTTTCCTTCCATCCGTGAAAAAAGACAAACGTCTCAAAAATATTTCCCTTCCTTTATGTGATTTTATTTTTGATAAAAAAATGAAGGTTACCCATATATTACCAGTACAACACAGGCCCTCTAGAGTAAAAAAAACAAAACAAACCGCCTACTGAAAAGATCATCATAATTTCAGCAAGCAAGCTGGCAATTGCAAGAGCTAGAGTTTCTGTAACATCCCAATAAAATCTATATTGCTATATATATATATATATATATATATATATATATATATAGAGAGAGAGAGAGAGAGAGAGAGAGTGGCTAAGATCAAAGTGGTATGACCAAGGCCTTTGGTGCTACCAAGTCGTTTTTTAATTTTCAAAGTCCAAACGGTCGATCTAAACCGTTAGATGTGATCTCTATATTAAAATTTGCTTGGAGACCAAATTTTACATTTTTTGGAATTTTTTTGCTATTTTTTAAGCCACTTTGAAAATTGCTGATCACATGGTTCAGAATTTGGTTGCACTGTTTTTACTGTTCACCCGGATCTGCCATTTTCAAAGTGGCTTAAAAAATAGTAAAAAAATTCAAAAAAATTTAAATTTGGTCTCCAAGCAGATTTTAATATAGATTGAACATCTAACGGTTTGAATCGACTATTTGAACTTTAAAATTGCAAAAACTAATTGGTAGCACCAAGGCCTTGGTCATACCACTTTGACCTTAGCCACTCTCTCTCTCTGTCTCTCTCTCTCTCTCTCTCTCTATATATATATATATATAGAGAGAGAGAGGTTGGCTATTCTACTTCCATAAGCATATGCCCACATATGCTTATAACTCATTTTTGCATTTCCAATGTTCAAATGGTCGATCCGAACCGTTCATCTTGTTCTCCATATTAATATGTGCTTGGAGACCAAATTTTACATTTTTCGGAATTTTTTTACTATTTATAAGCCACTTTGAAAATTGCTAATCCGGGTGAACAGTAAAAACAGTGCAACAAAATTCTGGACCATATGATTAGCAATTTTCAAAGTGGCTTAATAAATAGTAAAAAAATTCCGAAAAATGTAAAATTTGGTCTCCAGGCACATATTAATATGGAGAACAAGATGAACGGTTCGGATCGACCATTTGAACATTGGAAACGCAAAAATGAGTTATAAGCATATGTGGGCATATGCTTATGGAAGTAGAATAGCCAACCTCATATATATATATATATATATATATATATATATATATATATATATATATATATATATATAGCAATATAGATTTTGAAGTATAATTACAAACTTTTTTATTTCAATAATTTAAAATAAATACACTAGAAGTACATAGGAAAATTTTAATTAGAAAATAGATAATTTTAAAGTCCTTAACAAAGTTTTATTTGTGTTATAATCAAATACTAAAATATCATAAGATATTAAGATTTATATTAAGATACGGTATATAAATTATGGATGTTAATTAATTTTATTGTACTTGTAAAATATTTAGTGTAACATGGGTTATGGCAATATCATGTGAATTGAAAACATAGTATTTAAAGGCCAAGTTATTTCTAATAATATAAAGGATTTAGTGCAAAATAACTAATTATTAGAATAAGGAGAAAAATAAGAGAATTTCTTTTAATAAGACCATATATTTTGCATGAATATGCACGTGTAACCACATTGACATTTAGTTCAATGCCACCTAGTGTCACAACTCGAGACAACCCGCCACGTGTTTACACATAAGACTTGTGCACATCACATACATTATTAATAATAAATACTCATGCAACAGTTTAAACTCAAACAAGGTTCTAATACCACAATTAGTTCAAGTACATAACATACATTCAACATGAGATCAAGACAAACATGGCAAACAAACCGATAATTGTCATGTCCATCAATGTATCCACTTTCAAAAGAGAGATTAAAGTTTAACTAAAAATAAAATAAAAAGATACTTGAGCCGTCTGCTCGTTGAGTACCTCCTGATCCGCATCCCTCCTATTCGTAGAGACTAAACAGTCTCTCAGTACAGGATTTAGTTCCAGTCCCGGAATTTGTCAAATTAACTTTTTAACACAAACATGATATTAAAATTATCGGTTTTAACACTTAAATTAACTTTTTAACATCTGATTTAGTACATATCAGAATACAAACAACATAATCATAGGCTATCTAGCTATAGTCTAATTATCACGAACTAGCTACAAAAATCACAAAATACTGAATAACAGCTGAACATCTCAAAATATGAACAATAACAGCTTAACAACTAAAATTGGTTTATGTTTTTGTGTAACTAATTTGTGTTTCTCATGAACTGAACATGAGAGTTACTTTCATTACATCACTTCTATTGTTATAAAAAATTTCATAACTTTTAGGAGGACACTCAAAGAATTATCCAATGAGTTGGTCGCTCCATTTTTTAGGTTTATCGGAGTAGTTGCCAAATAGCTTAGAGTCAGAAAGACAACTCTACAAGTCTGATGCAAGGTTTAGAAGATTCTGCAAAGCTCTATTGCAAAATTAGAAGCATGGCCATACTCCTAAGTAATGTGCAGTTACTATAATTAAGAAATTATTTAAAGTCTTACCGAGCTTTAATTTTGTGTTGTATATTTGAATATAATTACATTTACTTTCAGCATGTCTTTAGATTGTGTTGTACGAATTTGGATTGGATGAATACATAAAAGCTCCAGTGTGCGGAGTGCCATGGAGCTATAGGGAAGGTATTTGGTGATTAGGATTAGCACGGATCTTGACAAAAGTCTACAGCTAAAAGTGCACTGTTACTTGTATAGTGCTGGAGAGGACAAGAATTCCTAAGGGGTTGGTGTTCCGGGTTGAGCGAGGATTCCCGCCTGGTTGGTGTTCCGGGGTCCTAAACCTACTTCGTTCCTCCTCATCCGCGATTAAAGTTAATGGGACTCTCACGCCGTTTTTTAATCACAAAAGGGGTTTGCGTCAAGGAGACCCACTATCGCCACTGTTATTCATCCTGGTTTCCGATTCACTGGCTAGATTCTGTAAGAATGTGGAGCATCTAATGCCACCTCATGCGGGTCTACCCCCAGAAATCATCCAGTACGCCGATGATACTTTAATTGTCGCCGAAGCACATCTAACAACATTAAGGGTTATCACAGAGGTGCTGTGAGACTACATGGAATTATCAGGCCTTAAGTTGAACCCGCAAAAATCTACTTTTGTGCCAATTTCGATCCCGACGAATTGTATACTTCGCCTTTCACAGATCCTGTCAGCCACACGATCCCAATTACCACTCACCTACCTGGGTCTCCCACTCACGATAGGAAATCCGCGAAAGCTTCACTATCAGCTGATGTTATCCTCGATACAGCAAAGATTGGAGAGCTGGACATCCAATTTCCTATCATATGGGGGTCGTGTAACATTGGTTAAAGCGATCCTCTCGGCAATGCCACTACATCACATGCAAGCGCTGAAATTACCGACAGGGGTAATTAAACACATCGATAAACTGAGGAGGAATTTTCTATGGAAAGGCAATGATACCTACAAAGGAATAAATTGTCTCATAAACTGGGAAACAGTGTGCACCTTAAAGGAAAATGGAGGATTGGGAATAATAGACTTGGCCGTTCAGAATGAGGTCCTATTGCCAAATGGTGCTGGGAGCTGGAAACAAAACCGACGGGACTATGGAGTTCCATCGTGGCGAGATTGCATGGGATAACCCAGGCCACGGATATCCCTTCTCAGCCGCCGATTCCTTTTTTATGAAGGCACTCTCTGGATTGCTGCCTTTCTACAATTGCTCAACGGACCGAGCCAATGGAATTCAGTGGCGATGGACGACGACGGGGGTATTCACATGTGCGTCCGCCTACAAGGTTATTCACAACAGAGGATGCATCTCGCCGTATCAGGCATTATTATGGAGGCTCAAAACTCCAACCAAGGTCCGCATTTTTATCTGGTTGATGGTGGATAACAAAATCCTGACACAGGAGGTGCTTCATGGTAGGGGTTGCAGGGTGCAAATTGGCTGCCATTTCTGTAGGGGCACAATATTGGAAACAAGGGATCATATTTTGTGGGATTGCTCCTATGCCAGGGCATTTTGGAGGGGTCTATTTTCTCACTACAACTACCGCTGACATGTAATAAACACACATACGGGCTGGGATTTAACTCACAGGGGTCAATCCAAATGGGTTATCAGCGCTTCTAATAGGATCTGGGCGGCAGGAGTATGGGCGTTATGGAGAGAGAGGAACAGGCGATTGTTCTCGGATAAAAGGAAGCCGGTGCAAATGCTTATTCATGATACGACGATGGATATTTCCTTATGGTCACGAGTTGATTAACATACGGGAGAAATCGAGGACAAAAACGGGGACCAGAGATAATGGGGGTGCTTACTGCATTTTATTGGCTGCAATATGGGCGAGCTGATTAGGTTTCCCTTTGATTTTTGTTTTGTTTTGTTTAAGTTTGCCTTTTATTCGAGATACACTGCTTGGCTTTGTAAATAACATTTTTTAGTATCAATACATCTGTTGATGGCAATGCGCCGTCAACCATCAAAAAAAAAGAATTCCTAAAATGCTTCCTTGACCTTGAAGTGTTTTCCTTCTTTTGTTGTAATGCTTGAATGATAATTTTTTTTTAATGTTTTACAGAGCTTGAAAACATTTGTAGGAGATGAAAAACTAAAGGTACCCTTATTTGTGCTTAAAGTCTTCTTCTTTTATTTCTTGTTAGGAGGCTCTCTTTTCTTGTTACTAATTGAAGTCTAAATAATGGTTTTTAACAGGAGTTTATAAACTTCTCACTCCATTACATTACGACTAAATAATATAATATTGTCTTAATCTATTATCCTACGATCGTATAATAATAATAATAATAATAATAATAATAATAATAATAATAATAACAACAACAATAATAATAATAATAATATATAATATATAATTCAATTATACTATTCCTACAATAAAATAAATTATTTGTTAAGTGGTAACTTTAATTTATTAATAACCTAGATGAACCCCGGATTAATATTTCCCGTTTGTTAAGTTGTGTTTTAATGTTTATCTAGATCATGATCATATACAAAACTTTATATAAAAATAATTTGTTATACATGGATAATGTGATCATTTAGTATATGTTAAATAGTATATAATTCAAATTATATCACAATTTTAATAATTAACTAGAGACGATCATTGTATTTATTTATTTATTTATTTTTATTTATGAATAATTATGCCTTCCATATACATTTCAATTAATGAAAGTACCTATTTTAATTAATGAACTAATCATTTAGTTAATTGTAATCCTTTCATTAATCCACCTGATCCTCTAAATTTGATTTCGGACTTGGACAAAAATTATCCAACCTATCAATTCAAAAATCCGAATTCCATTTTATTTCTTTCCACCTATAATGATGTTTTACCTAAATTTTTTATTTTAAAATCCATTCCCATCCTCAAATCAAATGAAAGGCCCATCTCGAGGTGGGCTTAAATCCAGTTCAAGTATTATAGCCCAGAAAGAAAGTCTTAGTCCAAGAGGCCCATTTAGACAATTGAGGCCCCTAATTTTCTAATTAGCCTCTTAAGTGTTTATCAAGTATAAAATCTGTCCTGATTCCACATTTTAAGTTTCACAAATCCAGTTTCTGATTTCAAGAAAAATTCCATTTTCGAATCCAGCATGCATTAAAACTTGGTTTAAGTCTTAGCCCAATTTTCCTTCCATTTTTATAAGTTTATATTTTTCATTTAAGTCCTTCTGACTAGGGAGTATTTTCAGTTTTACAGAAATAACCTAATAAATTCTTGTAAATTACATTTGCAACAAAGACTAATTAGTATAGTGTTAGATGCTTTGGTTCTCAACCAACAAGTCAAGGGTTCGATTCCTGCTTCTAGCAAATATGCTATTTTTTAGAAGTTTCGCAGCTCACGGTGGATCTAAGTCGCACAGTCCATGGATTTTCACACGGTGTACAGGTATCATGACGTATTTGGAAGTATCGGGACGTAGCGGTATCGGAGAGTGTATCAGAGAGGAAAAGATACGCCACGTAAGTCGATATACCACCTCAATACGGATACGAAACCCTAGATGGAGAGCGTCATATTGAGGAAGATATTTTGTTATTTCTTAGTGTCAGTATCACATTATGAAAAGTCGTGGGGAGGCACAGATCACTAGGATTCCTTTCAAGACCGCTTGTACATATACACATAAAATAGAACTTAAATTCAATATAAAATAACTACGGGCTTTTGGTTTCCAAGAGACCTGAGATTAGGATTTTTATATTGAGTTGTTAATTAAGCATCCCCTCTTCTCCTCTTATAAGAATCTCTACTAAAATCCTTTCACTACCTGCTTCTTCTTTCATGACCCTCTATTAATTTGAATTCAAAACAAAAACTAACCAATTGAGTAAATACAAAGTCTTCCAAAATGGGTCCATCTCCCTCCACTAGCACTGAATTTGATTTCAGAAAAGATTAAATCCGTTATCGACTATGTTCGATTTCGTGCAGTTTTGCTCTCCATGGCGCTCCGCATCTGTTGCGAAGCCACGCCACCTCCCTTTTCAGCCACCGTGGCTGATGTATCCAGCATACATACACCCTACAAATAAAAACGAGATCCAGCTGTTCTATGACCTCTGGCAAGATAAGATGCACAAGATTCCCGTCCCAGAGACCGTCGGAAAGTTGTGCTGTGCTTCCTACCGTGGCTGGTTCATGCTTGTGGCCTGTGATCATACGGAGCTTTTCTTACTGAACCCGTTAACCTGGGCTCGCGTTGAGCTTCCTCTGTTACAAATCCGATTAAAATTCTCAGAGCTGGCCAGGATTCTGTTTACAATCCCGTTAACCCATTAACCGGGCTAGCGTTAATTCTAACAGATATGATTTTGGGATCACCAAGATGACTTTCTCTGAGGATCTGACCGATCCAAACTGTCTCATAATGGTGGTCTTTCATAAATCACACGAGATCTACTTCTGCAAGGTCGGGGACCGTTGTTGAACAGATGCCGTCCTGCATCCGGTGCAGAGTGAGGCCATGCACATGGTGTTGAATCTATGTCTGACAGATGTGGCGTACAACGGTAAATTAGTTTTACTCTTTCATCAAGCGATGTTCATTTATGACCTAAATCAACAGAGGGTGAAGGATCGGTACTTTTTCAAGCAGGAGTTACGTGTTACCAAGTTTTTTTTGGTGGGGAAGTCTGGGCTTTACATTTTTGTAGAACAGTTTTCTGGGCAAAAAATTGTGCTCTACCAGGTCCAAGAGCAGTCCATGGAGGTCAAGCGAATTGCTGACACAAGCGACACCACCATTTTCATCGGAGATAATAACCACTACCTGGCTGTGTGTGCTGATGTACATGGAGTGCACGCATTGGGTGCCTTCTACTGGTAAGGATTGTTCTAACATCTTTTTTTCCAAGCTGGATGGTGGCAAGCTTGGGCCGGTGGTGCGTGGCCTTAGTGAGCTGCCGATTCGTCCGCCTGGACCTGCTATGTGGTTTCAGCCGAGCTTTGTTTAGCCGTTAAGAATGGAATAGTGCAACTAATTTCAAACACGGCTCTTATAAAAATACTGCATGCATAACATTTTTCAATATTTTATTAAGACTTTAAGAGGATATGCTGTCAAGTCAAATAAAAAAAAGAGAGATTGGATCTGTGAAAAGAAAAGAGATGTACATCTTCTCTTCTCCTAGTAGCATAGTAGCTCCATATCCATGGCTTCTCCTAACCTCTCTATCATTTTCTCTCTTCTAGTCACCTGTCTTCTCCCAACTCAACCAAGTAGTAGCTCTCTCTACCCCACAGAAGCACTACCAACAAATCAGGTTACCTACCAGTAACTCTGCCCCCCTCTTCACCCATCTCTTCCTCTCTTTTCTATGCTTTCTATGAGGCCCAACAACCCGTTTCATCTCTGGCTACCACACCTCTCCTTCTATGGCTCGAAGGTGGGCCCGGGTGCTCGTCTATGACTGGAAATTTGTACGAGCTTGGACCCTGGCTTTTTTCTACCAATTTCTCTAACCCTGTAAGATTCTCCTTTCTCAGAAATTCTAAATTTTGGTACAATCACGCAACTATAAGAAATTAAGTTGCCGTTGAATTAGTATACTATTGCTTAGTTCTTTTGTTTTGTTCTTTTCTAGAAAAGAATATTTGACCAGTTCAGTGTGTATCATCTAAACTCCATACCAGTAAATTAATAATCTGATCATGATATTAGCTTTGTCACTATTCACCACTGGCCCTACGTAGGTCATTTTGATAAATAATGTTTTCTAAGATAAGTACATAAAAAATGAAAATATAAATTTATGAATAGACCCTTTTCATTAAATTTTCAGTGACATCACCTTGAGTAATTAAGCTATCCTTATTAGAATTGGAACCTCTATGTCAATGAAATTTTTGTCTGAAGCCTATTTGTTTCCTTAATTATCACAGTCTCTCTACCCCAATCCATTTTCATGGAACCGTCGATTTGGCCTGCTCTTTATCGACAACCCGATAGGTTCAGGCTTTAGTGTTGCTAAAAGCACCTCTGATATCCCTCGTGACCAGTCATCAGTTGCATCTCATCTCTGGGCTGCTCTCCAATCCTTCATTGCTTCAGATGCTTCCTTCCGTTACCGGCCCTTTTATATAAGCGGTGAGAGCTATGCAGGAAAGTTTGTTCCCTCCATCAGTTACTACATATTAAAACAAAATGCAATTGTACCAAGTAGATTACGAATTAATTTGAAGGGGGTTGCAATAGGCAATGGGTTGACACACCCGGTTGTACAAGTTGCTACCCATGCTGACTCAGCCTACTTCACCGGCCTTATCAATTTGAAACAGAAGGAGTACATGGAAATTCTACAAGCTGAGGCTGTCAAGCTAACGCATGCCGAGAAGTGGGATGAGGCCTCTGATGCACGTGCAACTGTTTTGGAATATTTTCAAAATGTCACAGGGCTAGCCACGCTTTTTGACTTGACGAAGACAAAACCGTATCAAACGAACTTGTCAGTATTTTTAAACAAGCAAGAAGTACAAGAGGCTTTGGGTGTAACCGAAAAGATACGTTGGGACGGGTGTAGTCCCCAAGTTTTAGAAGCATTTCACGCAGACATAATGAAGAGCACGAAGTACATGATCGAGGAATTGGTGAGGAAAACTAGGGTTCTACTGTACCAAGGGATATATGATTTGCAAGATGGCGTGGTATCGACTGAGGCTTGGATGAGGCAGATGAACTGGGATGGTTTGGAAGGGTTCTTGGAGGCCGAGAGAAAGGTTTGGAAAGTTGATAAGGAGCTTCTCGGGTATGTGCAGCGATTTCGGAGTTTGAGTCATGTTGTTATTTATGGTTCCGGGCATCTCGTGGCGGTCGACAAAGGATCTACTGCTCAGACAATGATAGAGGATTGGATTATGCAGAAAGGGTTGTTTGGTTCTTCAGAGGAGGAAGTTGTACACTAAAAGGGGGATATTGTTGAGCTTAATTAGATGATGGTAAGAAATGAAAAAATAAAATTCCTTCAAGACGGAAGCGACTGTATTAGCCATGCAAATTTCAATCAAATTAGGTGTATTTGTGTAAGATTATAATTAACTTTAATTATCATATTACTTTGGTATTTTTGTTTATTTATTTACTACAAAGTAGGTATAAGACGTACCTGAAAAAGGTTAAGAAGTTGATTCTTCCTCAAAACTTCGCAGCTTCTGCGAAAGTTTAAAAAAGAAAAGGTATAAGACGTACCTATTTATATATATGTATGACCAATTACACATTAAAACAATGCCATAATTCTATTATCTAATATTTTCAAATACAACCTAAAGAACCATCCTGATATATTTGTTCCTCTCTCCAATCAAATTTATTTTGCAAATATTTGAGAGAATATTTTCTTAATGAATTAATAAAGAACTACATAGTTGGTTCTATGTAATATATATATGAAAAACAATGTAAAATAGTTCGTGGCCTATTATCAACCAAATCCCCACATCAATATATATGACAAGAGTAGGACAAATTTGCATTTCATCCTGATATGAAAAATAAAATAGTAGAAATTATGTTGAAATATTAGTGATAGGAACTTGGTGAATTATATTTTAATGTAATATTTTGAGAAATATTGACGGATCAATGCTCCTTCCAAAAATATTCACGGACCAATGCTATTCTCCAAAATATTGACCGACCAAACCTATTTTCGAAAATAATGACGGAGCAATGCTATTTTCAAAAATATTGATGGCCGAATGCTAGTTTCATAAATAGTAACCGCTGAATGCTCTTTTCCTAAATATTGACGGTCCAATTCTATATTAAAAAATATTGTTTTGTAGAACACGAGCTAATTAGAAAAGTGGGTCCTCCTTGCAGGTATGAAGTGACTAGTGAGTGGCATCGTGGGGCCTATTTAATATTTAATAATACTTGTGAAGCTGAACTATTTAGATAGCATCCAGGAAATAAAATAATATTAAAAATAATATTAAAAATATTATTTATTAAAATACTATTTAGATAGCATCCAGCCGGATACAGATACGGATACGGATCGGATCGGACATTTATTAAAATAATATTAAAAAATATCAAAGTTCATAATATTTTTTTAATTTTAATGGTAAATAACAATATTTTTCATAATATATATTAAAATATATGATGAGGAGGGATCGGATGACACCTCTTTTTGGTGACATCGAATAACACCATGCATTTTCAAAGTCTTCAAAGTCTAAACAGTCGATCCAAACCGTTCAATATGATGGATATATTAAAATGTGCTTGCATATCAAATTTTACATTTTTTTGAATTTTTTTACTATTTATTAAGTATTTTACAAAATCGTTGTTTTCAGACCATTGAAGTTTTGTACCCATCTTAATTAATAGTAAAAAAATTCAAAAAAATGTAAAATTTGATCTGCAAGCACACTTTATTTAGATAATCATGTTGAACGGTTGGATCGACGATTTGGACTTTGAAAATGCATGGTGTTATCCGATGTCACCAAAAAAGAGGTGTCATCCGATCTCTCCTCATATATGATATATATCTACTATTCGGATACAGATAATTAAAATGTAAAACCATACCAGTATCCATATCCACACAGATATTCAGATATCGAATATCCACATCTAATTTTTCAAATACGGATCGAATACGGATCAGATATTATCCATACCATTTTCACCCCTATTGTGATCAAAACTACCAGAACCATGTTCAGAAGGATGAGGTAATTAGTATTGTGGAGTACTCATCATGGCGTGGTCAATAGTAGTAAATTTTAGCTGCATTGTATATTGTATGTTTATTTAACTTTATTATCATGATTTATTTTATGTTTTCTTGTAGGAATTGTAGGAGGTCCCAGCTGTCATAGAATCCTACTATAATGATTCCACACCATTGTTGATGTTTGGATCAAATTTTATGTTTGTAATCGATATTATGGATCCAATTTTATATTTGTAATTGATGTTATGAATGTTATCTATAATGAGAATTTTTTTTTTTGAAGGTTGTCTATTAGGAACCGAATCTCCTGCCTCCTTGTGGGTAAGAAAATCCAGCTCTCATATTAATCTAGCCGTCCATTTGCTTTGAGATCCGCATTGTGATTAAGCGTTATTAACCGACTGGTGTTTCTTCTCCCTTGGATGATATCGGTCGAAATATTGTCTGATAGAACACCACCACCTAAATAGAAAAGTGGGTCCTCCTTGCAGTTGTAAAGTCCGTAGCATCGTGGGGCCTATTCAATATTGAGACCATAAGGCAAAATACAATTCCACTAAATTGCATCAAACCAAAAATTCATCACCATCTTCTTAACCAGTGAATAAAGAGATCCAAAAACAAAACCATATTGTAACAGCTTTGCCAGCGTACAAGACATTGGGTACTGAGATGAACAAGTGAGCTCAGCTGACTAACTGCTAAAATGACAGGTACCAAGCAGAACATGGTACCAACCTGCTTCTTAAACTAATTTGCATCTGACAAGACTTGAGTCAAGAGCAATAATACCTGCATCGAACTCACTCAATTTCTCTGGCCCTACCAGGTAAACTTGCAAGTGTGACATGTCTTGCTCATCCCACTAGATACGAAAAACAGCAAACAAGTAACGGGTTTATTTTTTCATTTCTTGAAAACATTTGTAACATCTCCAATGCCTCTTAGGGAAATATATATACTTGTAATCTGTAGATTGTAACTATGAGAAATACATCAATAAAGCAATTAATTCATACAATTAGATAAATTTTCACTTTCCAATTGAAACCTTGAGGTTGTTGCCCTGAACAGTTTCATATAAATGTGATCCTGTCATCACCTCGAATGCTAAAATAAATCAAGAGATATAGCCAAATAAATTAGATGTGAAGAACAGGAAAATGAAGTACCAATCTAATACCAGCAGCAGCAATAATGACTAAAGATGGCAAAAACATAGGTACTGACTGGTACGGCACAATATCACGTTCCGGTTTAGGTTTCAAACCTTTAAACCCACAAACTCAACTAAAATTAAATCCACAAACTACAATTTGACAGAGAATAAAACCCTCTTCTCTCTCTATCTCTCTCTCTCTCCTCTGTTTGTGTGAGGCAACTTGAGATGAATTTGCACCACTAGCGATGTTCGGTTACTCTGATGTGTTATTTCTCTCTCTCAATATCAGTCCACATAGCTTGCTGCTTGCTATATATCTCTCTGTTGTTCTTTTATCTGAGTGTTTTAAGAAGTGAGATTTAATCAAACTTAGGTGTTGTATTCTGTTGAATTGAATTAGCAAGATTTCTTATTATTAGATGAAAAGACTCCAGTTTTATCTTGTTGAGATAGTTATATCTATGTAAGAATTATTAGAACTCTTAGATCATGGTCTACAAGCACACATGGCTTTCCTTCTTTGTGATTTGACAATTAAAAGGACAATTTTGATGTATATTTCACTAGTATCAGTACTTAGCTGCTACATTGGTTTTTATAACTCTGGTAAATTGATACATAGAAGAATTAAGCTTAATTGAGATAGTATGCAAATTACTTTGAAGAGGATACAAGTACAGTATGTGTTGCATTTGTATAGTTATATAGGAGTTACTTTGTTAAAGTATGTAATTAGATTTAAATTATGGGCTTTCAAGATTGATTAATAAATTAAAAAGCAAATTGAACTTAGGCTCTTTTGAAATCTCTTGATAAATTTTAAAATAGAAATAAAGTGTGGCACAGACTTGACCTTCGGGCTTAGTTTAGGAAATGTGAAATTTACAAAGACATGAGAATGCTTAAAATAAATTGGGATTTGCTCGAACAATTTATGAACTTGAATTAGTTGGACTGGATTCGAATTTGAGCTTGAACATTGATTATTTGAACTTAAAAAGATTTGGATAAATATGGACGACTTGAACATTGATTATTAGATAGATATGGACTGCTGGATAATTATTGAGACTGAAATGAAACTTAAATGAAAAGAAATAACTCAAATAAAGTGGTAATAAGATATTGATAAATAGTTACAAAAAAAAAAACTTAATAAATGATTCAATAAAAATATACATGGGATTTAAGTATTAAAAGTCATAAATAGTTCTGTCGTACCAATCTTGATAAATATTGATTAGGATATTTATATATAATTTTTACATTGGCATAACTTTAGAGGAGATTGATGGGATGATATATTCAGGACGAACAGACCAATGATGACCTTGCTTGATTGTCATACGATATCAGTTGCGAGGTTATTGGATTAGACAGAGATTCATGACTAAAAATGAAATCATAACTCGCTATGCATTTTGAAGATATGATTGACTGCATTGAATGAACTGTTGCATCATATGCATATTCCAATACAATTGAAATTGAATTATAAGTAAGTCTGTTGACTGTCATGTTGATATTGTTTATCGATTGGTTGATTCTTATTACAAATAATTGATTGAGCACACAGTTATTGAATTGATTGAATATGAATATTGTAATCCTTGAACCTTTACATAGTGGAGAAAAAAGATTAATATACCGTAACGTTTAGCTAGCTACTAGACTTTACTCCAGGACCCTTATGCGTATATGGTGAATGGACTGTGGTAATTGTGTTATCATTGACTTTCTTTCCGATAATGACAGTATTGTAATATTTGTTTTGTATTGTTTCCGTTTACAAATTGTTAGGATAGTTAGAACAGTATAAGCCCTGACACAAAAGATACAGGTTATGTGAAAAGACAGATGTGGGTTGCTGGATGGCGTATACACGACAAGTCAGATGGTATCTGTCAGTGTTACCATACTAGATATTGTAAAGTTAGGAACCAAACGTTACCAGACTATTATGGTTTAAAAGATTAGACCCAAACCATTTATTTTGATAAGATCCTTAGAGTTCTGATTTATTTATGAAATTTTTGTTGTTCAATTGGATATTGTTATTGAGCATTTGCATTCGTCATTATAAAATGAACTGTTAGTTTCTCGTGCGGAGATTTCATTATGAATATGGATTTCCTTCGAATCCAATAATATGTGTGGCAATCAACACTAAGAAATAATTTATTATTTCTCACCCGTTTCTCCCTTGATTTACAGGTTAGTTAGACGAAGATAGAAAAATACTTTTGGATTTATAATTGACAGCAGGGCCACCTAAAGGTATGGGATTTGAGTTTATTATATCCGACATGGTGTAGAGCATCATCCACTATAAATTGTCAGATAATTCTTGTAAATAAATTGAGATGTGGCAAAAATAATGGATGCTATTGGTAATGCATACAAAACATCCATACCTTGTGTTACATATATTGAATGGTACATAGACGCGGTAGGTTGTTGCACCTTCGAATCGGGGGTGTGACAACTACCCTCTGATGGCAGAAAAAACTTATATCCAACATTTTTATCCTTATATCATATTGCTTTTCTTGACCAAATTTGTTTATTTATAAGTTAAATTCGAAACTAAATTAGTTTGGGTATAAGAAGGACGAATCCTCATAGGTCACATAATATTTTTGTTTAGATTTGGATAGTCCGATCGGAATTTGGACAAATTCGGACCGAGGTGAAACACACGGGGTCATTTTAATATTCGTGCATATTCTGTTTGGACAGTCTGGATCCATGCATAAATATTTTGTAGCCTTAGGTGATCCAAACAGGTATTAAAATCATGTTCTTAAAAATTATTCTTTTAAACAAAAATGCAGAGGATCTCTACTTGTGTAGTTTTTACACAATCTGTCACAAGCTCGAAAAAAGAAGGAGAGTTGTGATACACGTGACAAACCAACGTAAAATACAGTCTTTTTATGGAAATAAAACTCTCACTGGTTGGGTTTCATTTCTATCCTATCCTAATTTGTTTGAGACTAAAAGACTTATTGTTATTGTTGTTGTAAAATATATAGGATATAGGAAATTGAAAATGCTACCATTCTTTTTTATTCAGAAATTCTTATAATTTTATAGGGATTTAATTTTATTAATTAAAAAAATAGTTTTACTAAATAGTACTATGCTATCAATAACTTTTGATTGACAGTTTAAAGTAATTAAAATTTTAAATAGTCCAACCCTGATGTAAAATGCGTAATGAGAATAATTGAAATTTTAAACAGTCCAATTCAGAAATAATTTTCACTTTTAATTACTATGCTATCAAGCACTTTTAACGAAAAATAGTCCAACTCAAAGCTTCGTTCTGAATCATGGATATATAGAAAATTTAAAATAATTCTGGGGCAAACCTGTTCCAATTATAAGTTAATTTGCATGTTTTGACCATAAATGTGTAATGAAAATCTGAATTAAAATGTTCTAAAAATACTGATTTGTTCAAACATAAAAAGTAACATGCATTACAAGTTTTAGATATTGAAGGTATTGGTTTATTGATTTCCTGTAATAGATTATAAATTTGATAAGTATATTTTTCAACTCGACAATACATTCAAGTAAGTCGAATATATATGTTATTATTTTTAAATGTTGTGGCATTTATATTATATATATATATATATATATATATATAGTGTTTGAATGTTGCAAAAAATGGATGATCCAACCAACCCAACGCACGCGATAACCCAGCGTGCATACAATTTAAATGTGTGGCCTCCAACAAAATAAACTTGATTTTAGTATGGAAATAGTGTGATCTAATGAATGAAATTAGTTGGAGTACATGCACAATAATATACGTACATACAGTAACTTGTTACCTCTATTTTTTGTACCTTGATCGTACCTTCACCCTTTTAATTTTCTAATACCAAAAACAATAAAATTATGTCGAAATAAACCATTAGATGTGATCTATATATTTTCTCTACAGGCACATAAAAGTCATGACTTTTTTATTTTGATTTTATATGAATCATTAAGTTCAAAAATCAACATCGAAATTGATCAAATTAACAAAATTGAAATGTCGTGATCTTTTACATATGCCTAAGCAAAATTTATATAGGTCATATCTAATTTTAAAGGTTTTATTTGAATTTAAATTTTAAATTTTATGTTATTGGTAATGCTAAAAATCAAGACATATATGTTGAAAGGGAAAGAAATCAGGCATTTGAACCCTCCTATTATGAATACAAAACCGAAAGTATTACATCATACAATGTGAAAGTTCTTGAAAAAATTTCAGCTTTACGATTTGATACGGGTTATAAACCATGCGGGTCGTCAATTCTGTCACAAAACTGAAACACTACACATTTATTTCTTAATGTAAGGTGTCGCAACAACTTTGGTTCTTGGCTAGGGCA